>CM035407.1:98800541-98860541 GCA_020310875.1 Ceratopteris richardii
GCATACATACTTTCTACCTAATATGTGTGTGCATGTTGCAGTGTGTGTGTGTGTGCATGTATTCATTCTTAGATCTATACCCATTATTGGCCAATGATGATGTTAGTGGTAATGACATATTATTTAGTCGATTATATGCACAATTGAACTGATGGCTATATAGTCTTGTGGTTGACTTCCATGAGATTATAGTTGCACTTTCATTTTAGGGTGAATTTGGGATTTGCCTGGATTCATCCTGGTACATATCTACCTTATATGTAAGCATGGTTTCATACAAAACATTTTTCAAGGTGGCTCCAATAAAAAACAGAAGTGTTGTTTCCTGACGAAAGGATTCAGCAAGTATGCATGACAATAGTCATGGCTCTTGAGAGGATTGAGTACTTAGAGATCTCCTCTAATTTGACATAGATTACATTGGGTTCTTTTTTTCTGTAAGTAGAAGGTTGCATCTTCTGATTGCGCTCTCATTTGAAAAATAGTGTTGCTTTAGTGGGTTGTGCTATTCTTTTACTCACTCAGGCCATTGTGCAGTGTGAGTGGCTTCTTGTCTTGACGCTTCTCTGTAAGCGATCCTCCTTGTGGCCTTCTTGTAGCAAACTTTCTATCATTGTAGCTGTTTCTTTGTTTTTCTTGCACATGGAAGAACAACCATCTTCTCTTATGCCGTTATCTTTCTGCTGTAAAGCATACACAGATGAAGTCTGGGGTGTTGCTTGTTAGTGCAGAAATCTGATTTTTGCAGCTACTTCAGCTCCTCAAAAGCGTTTTGTGCTAATGTCTGTCTACATGCTATAGATAGTTGTGGGACAGTAAATGTGCGAAGTGTTTATAGAACGTGAGCACGGCTGAGGTGGTCATCCTCTTTTTGTTTCCTTGCTATAAGCTTCAAGTGAAGATGTTCCCTTCTTTCGCTTGCATGTTTTAAGCTTTATTTGTTGAGGATGGTAAGTTTTTGCATCTACTCCAGCCTTCACTTCAGCTTCTCTTTATCTCCGCCCCAGTTCTTTCATCTTTTATTGTCTTGCAAAGGCTAGTGCTGTGGGAAACCCTCTTTTGAAGTAGTTGCCTTGAAGCTCAATATTGCTGCAGTTTCTTTGCTTGTTTAAGGTTGTAGACTCTTGCACTGCTTGTTGCTGGAAGCTTTTGTGTTCTTGTCCCTTTGCTTGGTGCAGAATCTTTTTGTTTGGATCCCTTTGAGTGGCAACCAGTGGTGATGTGCTTCACCCTTCCTCTTCATAGAGCTGGTAATACATCTGTTCACGAATTCAAAGGCAAAATACTGTTTTCTTGTAGATCAACGATAAAATATCTCGTTTATATTTATGTTACAGCTCTATACTCTTGGAGACAGTGGGTTTTTTTTCAGGAATTTCTCAGCATCGTTTGTTATTCTTTCTATAGCACTAGTGCTCTTAACAAAAGTGTTGTACTAGGACACTATAGTGTCCTAGGATACTATAGTGTCCTAGGACACTATAGTGTCCTGAAAAGTGATGGACTTTCTCTATTTTTCTTGAGAAAATGGTTCGTGGTTTTGCATATCTACCACTTCAACATTGTAGATCATAGCTTACACTACAACGGAAAAATATAATTTATGCAATTTAGAATCAAATAGACATTGAAAAAGGTATTTCAATTGGCCTCGTATGAGCCTTTTCTAAGTGGCTATGTATGAGCATATGCTTAAAAATTGGCTGAAATGGCTGACGGGTTGAGCGAATTCCTTGATTTTTTGTTGACGTGTAAGTAGGCAAAGCTTAGCTTTTGAGTTCTACATCAATTAATCTCCTATTGAGATATCGTACATGGCTTAGCTTCGACTGAAAGACTGAAGATACCACTTCATAACTGCTGCGCACAGCTTCTGCCAGCCATCTCTCTCCCATTCGAACTCCTAAACTTGTGATATGGCAGCGCCTAACAGCGGACTACCTCCTCTTTGCTCTGAAGTTCCTATTCCAGCCAAAGCAAAGCAATGGCGACAGCTGAAGGGCAGAAAAATACATGTACCTGCTCTTGAGTTTGGAGAGGAATGGGCAAAATCATTCTTCCCACTCACTTGGGATTCTGAAATGTGTGTAGGGAGGATAATGTCTTACTATAATAAGAAGAATGCTTTTAAGTGCTCTTTCCAAGGAGATTCAAGCATTTATTGGCTTCCATGGCAGACAATTCATCGTTTTCTTTACGACGAAGACCCGGGTCATTCCAAAGGCAATGTTCATGTTGTGCTTGATCCAATCGGTGGATAACATGATGCACAAAATACTGATGAAATCTGCATTTCTAAATGCAATGCTGAAAATGAGGATCCCGTGGACTTGGATGATGAAGATCTCCTTCTTGCATCCTTTCTCGCATCTCATAAGAGGAAGAGGAATGATGCGAAATCTTTTCCATCAAATGCTAATGACAATGCACTTGGTCAGAATGACAATCATGCCATTGCCCAAGGTATTTCTTTCACTCATGATATTGATTCACCTTATGAAAATCATCATCATGAGGAAATAGATGTACCTATGCAATCCAATGTTATGCATGATAATGGGGCAAATACTAATTCAATAGTTCCTAAATGAGGAAGACCTTCTAAAAGAAAACATATACAAAGAGGAAGACCAAGGATTATGAGATATGCATTGCCAAATGAGGTAAATGTTGATACTCATGTGAAGAAGGTTTTTACACAAAATGAAGAATCTTCTTCTATGCCAAGTGCTAATGTATCAGACGATGGGGAGCATGCTTCTGTGGGAGAAGGAGATGTGGTTGAAGATGACTTGCTTGAGGTTGAAGGTGGAGTTCTCTCTGATAGTGATGATGACATGGCTTCCTCTAGCATACCAATGCCACAATGGAGATTTGGAGATGCTTTTGATGTTGAACCAGAAGGGACATTTCATGCATTGCCTAGTTTTATTGATATCACAGGTCCGGACATGGGACAAATCCCACATGAGTTCACAAAAATTCAACTTTTTTTAGTATTATTTCCACTTGACGTGCTTGGTATGATCATTGTTGAGACTAATCGATATGCAATGGAAACACGAGAAAAAGTATTGTCTAATTATGAGAGTACTCGAAGATGGAATGCTATAGATAGACATTCATTTCTACGATTCTTGGGTGTATCTATTGCTATGTTTATGCATTATATTTCAAACAAAAAGTGCTATTGGAGAGATGATGTATGTGGAATGATGCGATTTCCAAATTATGGCAGTAAAATGGGCATGACAGAGTTCCAACAAATAAAGAGATTTTTGCATTTTAGAGATAAATCTCAAAGGCCTATAACAAAAGGCACACGTGATTATAAATTGTGGCAAGTGCTTCCTTTAGAAGAGAGACTGAATCGTACTTTTTAATTACATTACAATTGTGGTAAGAATGTAACTATGGATGAGAGTATAATTCCTTCCAAGTGCAAAATGAATCCTTGTAGAGTGTATAATCCAAAAAAGCCACATAAGTTTGGTATACAGTTGTGGAATTTGTGTGATTCACAAACAGGTTACAACTATTCATTTCGCATTTATGATAAACTTCCTCATCAAGAATTGTCATATAATGTGGTAACTGATCTTGTTAGTGATCTAAAACAAAGAGGGCATCATGTTTTCTTTGATAGGTGGTTCACCTCTATCAAGCTATTGATGCATTTGACAAATAAAGGTTTTGGAGGAACAGGAACCTATGTGATGAATAGGAAGAACTTTCCATCTAAGGATATGCTCTATATTGAAAAACGTGATAGAGGTGCTTCACGATTTGCATATGATAATAAAAATGGAATCATTGCATGTTCTTGGATGGATAAAAAACCTATATATTTTGCATCTAATTGTTTTGGTATGCAAGAAGGTTTTGTCCAAAGGCAAAGTGGAAATGGAGAAAGAGAAACTCTTTCTTGTCCTGAAGTTGCTATTGTATATAATAAAAATAAAGTAGGATGTGATGTATTTGATAGCATGGTCTTGAGTATTGGGTATAGTTTACAAAGTTGTATACATGGTTGGAAGTGGTGGCATGCTATATTTTGGGGAATGTTAGATTCAGTATTTACAAATGCATACATCATTTGGAGGTAATTGCCTGGAAGGAAGAATATGAGCCGATTTGATTTTATTGATAAATTTACAATCACAACTTCTGGACAATCATTTTGTTGGAATTCATATACCTAGGGTGATGCTTCATCCAAAAGACCCTATGCGTGGTCATGTGATTCAAAAGATGAGTGAGCATGCAAGGTCCTATTGTGTTGTATGTGCACTTGAGTGCAAGAAATTTTTACGAGAAGGAAGAGAAGTGAGAGGAAGTAAGCCTACTAGGACACTTTATGATTGTCCTAAATGTGAGAAATTCCTTTGCATAGATCCATGCTTTTATAAGTATCACATAATGATGAGACATGATACTTATGGATCATCCTCAAAGAGAGTAGTAGTTCGGTCATATAACCGACCTACATTGATATGATATACATGGGAAATATTATATCTTTGCAAGTTCATAAAATTGCTTGTTTTTATACTATTTACTTGGATGGCCATAACTCTCTCCCTAAATACCCATTTGGTGTGTTTTTTGGTTCTTTGGAAATCTCTTGGAGTGCACTATGAGCATACCAAGTTTCATGATCAAATTCCAAAGGAGTTGATTCCAGTTCAGAAAATGGTGAAGCACTCTCTCTCCAAAGTTACATGGAGAATGGTGGAAATTTGCTTCAGTAAAGTTAAAATACATTGTCTTGCAAAATGCTTTTCTCCTTGCTCCAATGTCCAAATCTACTGGTTTTACTCTCTCTGTGTAGGTACAAGGATCTACTTGAGGCATGCAAAGTTTCATTTCCAAATTCAATTCCAAATTATTTGAGTTCTAAGAAAGGTAATCCTATGTCTCTGCACACTGTTTTGGTATGCTAGTTTACATGCTCTGTACTTAGAAGATCATAAATCTCTATTTAAACATCCATTTTGTGTGTTTTTTGGTTCTTTGGAAAGCTCTTGGAGTGCACTATCACCATACCAAGTTTCATGATCAGATTCAAAAGGAGTGGGTTCCAGTTCAGAAAATGGTGAAGCACTATCTCTCCAAAGATACATGGAGAATGGTGGAAATTTGCTTCAGTAAAGTGAAAATGCATTGTCTTAAAAAATGCTTTTCTCCTTGCTCCAATGTCCAAACCTGATGACTTTACTCTCTTTGTGTAGTTACAAGAGTCTACTTGAGGTGTACAAATTTTCGTTTCCAAATTCAATTCCGTGTGATTCCAGTGCTAAGAAAGGTAACCCTATGTCTCTGCACACTGTTTTGGTATGCTAGTTTACATGCTCTGTACTTGGAAGGTCATAAATCTCTATTTAAATATCCATTTGGTTTGTTTTTTGGTTCTTTGGAAAGCTCTTGAAGTGCACTATCATTATACCAAGTTTCATGATCAAATTCAAAAGGAATGGGTTCCATTTCAGAAAATGGTGAAGCACTATCTCTCCAAAGATACATGGAAAATGGTGGAAATTTGCTTCAGTAAAGTGAAAGTGCATTGTCTTAAAAAATGCTTTTCTCCTTGCTCCAATGTCCAAATCTAATGGTTTTACTCTCTTTGTATAGGTACAAGGGTCTAGATGAGGTGTAAAAAGTTTCATTTTCAAATTCAATTCCATGTGATTCCAGTGCTAAGAAAGGTAACCCTATGTCTTTGCACACTGTTTTGGTATGCTAGTTTACATGCTATGTACTTGGAAGGTCATAAATCTCTCTCTAAATATCCATTTGGTGTGTTTTTTGGTTCTTTGGAAAGCTTTTCGAGCGCATTATCACCATACCAAATTTCATGATCAAATTCAAAAGGAGTTAATTCTAGTTCAGAAAATGGTGAAGCACTATCTCTCCAAAGATACATGTAGAATGGTGGAAATTTGCTTCAGTAACGTGAAAATGCATTGTCTTACAAAAGGCTTTTATCCTTGCTCCAATGTCCAAATCTAATGGGTTTACACTCTTTGTGTAGATACAAGGGTCTAGTTGAGGTATACAAAGTTTCATTCCAAGATTCAATTCCATGTGATTCCAGTGCTAAGAAAGGTAACCCTATGTCTCTTTGCATACTGTTTTTGTAAGCTAGTTTACGTGCTCTATACTTGTAAGGTCATAAATCTCTCCCTAAATGTTCATTTGGTGTGTTTTTTGGTTCCTTAGAAAGCTCTTATAATTCTTTACATTATTGGATAGATTACATAGTGAAAAAACAAAGGATTGGATACCATAGCATTAAATACAAATAGAATAGATTTCTTGCATGTTATTGTACACAGTACAGGTAGGCATTAGAGTAATTTTTAACATGGAAAAATGATTTTTAGTACAAAAATACCTTTAGTGAATGATTTTGTAAGCATCAAGGATGTATAAAAAAATAGTCTGTCTATGACTAAAAATCATAGTATAAAGTAATGTGGACTTCTATTATAAATAGATTGCTATTTTGTACTAGGCATCATTCTTACTAATATTTCACTCATTAGAATTTCGTTTTTTTTGGTAATTTTTATTTTTTTTAGAACGCATAACTTTGGTATATTGAGTGGTATGAAGGATTTTGCAAATTCTTATTTGACTATGAAGCTATATTTTTTTTGATATATGCAAAAAAGGACACTATAGTATCTTGTTTTGGTACAACACTAGTGTTAAGTGATAGAGAATGAAAGCTGAAATATTTTTGCCAAAAGTGGCTGGAGCTGAAGGTTGAAAAAGTCCAAGTATTTTGTGTTGTGCTCCAAGCTTCTTCTAACAATTGTTATCAAAGCGAATCACTGCTTCATCTAGGGCATCGTTGACACCCCTCCAGTCACAATCTAAGAATCACAAGAAATTTGGTGAGCATACTCATGATGATTAGGTGTTTAAAACGGCTTCACAATGTGGTATCAAAATTCTAATTTGAGCTCGTTTCAGCCTCCGAATGCACTATTGTAGTGCCTGTGCAAGAAATTTTATCCTTTTGTTCCAAACATATATACATGTTTTGGTTCGTCAGTACAAGCGCCTCAAAGTTTGCTACAGGTTTAACAGAGCTTGACAGGGTAGTTCTGTTCAACTTTTTGAGATACATTCATTTTTATGCATTCGGGTATTTTAATCAGTGGCCATAGGTGGAAGCAATGATTATTTGATATGTTGGCTATTGAGGACAAGTTGGATGATACCAATTACCCATTATGGGTATATATGATGCGTCATGTATTGGTGGTAAAAGGACTGTGGCATATTGTGCAGGGTGTTAAAAAATGACCTACTACACCTATAAATGCAATCATTGAAGGTGACGTAGATGGCTTGAAGATGATGATCTTCAGATTCTTGTCCGTATTGTTGTCCAAGCTACACCTATTGCAGAGCAATTTCATTGGGATGGCAAAGATGCTCAAACATATGCATTGAAGCTTTGTCTATCAAACATGCCATTATCCCTCATATTCACTCTTGCAATGAATCAAAGCATGCTTGAGATACATTCATCACTTTGTACTAGAGAAGAAATGAGGCTTATGTTGCTTACCTTTGAAAACAGTTAGAGAGTGAGTGTATGAATGAAGGAGATTCTATGGATAATTTTTTGATAAAGATTAAAGATTTGAAAGAGAAGTTGATTTCCGCATATGAAGTCTTACCAGATAGTCCACTTGTGCAGATCATTCTTAATGGTCTTCCAGATCCATATTAGAGTTTTGGTTTTACTCTTCGGTTGGTGATGAAAGACAATCCAAATGCCTTAACATTTGAGGAGTTAGTCTCTGTTTTATTGTAGGAAGATCAGTCTAGACATGATATATCCATTATGCATGTTGCAGATCAAGCTTTCTTAGCTAGTCAGAAGGGCAAAGATAAATAGAGCTCATCTACTAGTAAGTAGAAACTCGTTAATTTTGCACAATCAAAAAGTGAAAACAAAGACGAGAGCACCGAAAAGTAGAAATAGTTATGCAAATATTGTAAAGGAAATGATCGTCATAAAGAGCTATCCAAAACTGGCTGCAAAAGAGGCAAAGAGAAAAGAGGTTGGAATGGTTGTTGCAAAAGCCTCTATACCTAAAACATAGTCTGCTAATCTTGTGCAAACTAAACAATAGACATTTACTACTGTTTTGTAGCTATGACCCATCTTCTCATAAACAATATATATCTGCAGTAGACTTAGATGTTTGGTACTATGAAAATCGGGCAATCAAACATATTACCTCACATCGCAAGTTCTTTAGTTCACTTAAGCTTGCCTCTACAAGGAATATTATCACATGCGTTAAGAATGCTTGGTAGCTCATGCATATCTTGGTTGAGCAAGAAGTAGCCTACTATGGCCACTTCTTGTTGTGAGGTTGAGTACAAGGCAGCTTTCATGATGACTATTGAGTGTGTGTGGCTCAGGTGCCTTTTGGTTGATTTGGGTGTTGGTTAATCGTTTGCCACCACCATCTTCAATGATAGTCAAAGCGCATTAGCAGTTGAGAGGAATCTTGTGTTCATTGCTTGCACAAAGCATATTGACATGCATTATCATTATGTTAAAAAGAGGTTCTTTGTTGGGGAGATCAATTTGGTATATGTGCTCACACACAAGAATGTTGTAGACATTTTCACGAAGGCTCTGCCTCGGGAGAAGTTTGAAGCTTTTCGCAAAGCTTTGGGCTTACTTACTTTTGTGGATTGATCTCCTTCCACATAGCTTGATACTTCCTTATACATGAGTGCCAACTTCTTGTTCACCACATCACTCTTAGGGGGATTTGCTGATATATTTGAGTAGTGATGTGTGTGAACATCCTAGGATCATCGGGGCACTTTTTTCCCTCTTTAGGAGTTCTTTTTCCCCGACTTGTATAAATGCATATAACTCTAATGGGTCACTTAACTTTGTACATTGACTTGTTAATACATTCAGTATTGTGTGTTGTGCTCCAAGCTTCATCTTCTTCCTTGTGCTATTTGCGTGCTTCAACAGACCTCAAAATCCAACAAATCAATCCTTAATCTAATTAATTTAGTTATTATTTTAGTCAGCATGATTAACAATGTTATAGCAAGGGGCTAGGAAACATGTTAACAATTTAGGGGGGGGTTTGCAAACTTGTTGCGCATATTTCTTTAATTCTCATGAATTTAAGATCTAGACTTTCCATGGGTTGTAATTAAATGTTACATAAATGATAGTACAATGCACATATATATTACGTACATAGCACATATAATGTATAATACATAAATTAGTATGTTATACATACATAGTACATAAAGAGTCTTGACAATATTTGAAGATTGATGAGACCATTGAAACTTGGGATTTTCCATTTGTGAAGGGCATCAATGGATTCCCTCATATCACTACTAGTGATTAGACTAACAAGTATTTGATACACATCTTGTGAGATCTTGCTTTTTCTGACGCTAGATATGTGAGTCATACAATCACATCATTATGGGGAAATCATGCAAGCAATCCCAAGAAAATCATTTTTCACATTGAATTCATGGTTCTCTTCCCTTGATATACATTGTTTCCCATTTATGTTGACTCCTATTGGGCAATAATTCCTAGTGTTGCTTCTTAAGATTCTAAAAATTTCCTTGGATAATTTATCCACCTTTCTAGACCATCATTGTTTGAATAAGATTTGGATATTCTTTATTTTAATTTCTTTTGTATTTGAGATTTCTCCCAATCTTAAGAAGGCCTTTTTGTATGTGTGATTTTCCATCATTCAATTTTGAATCAAGGCAACACAATCTGTGATGTAGCTTCTCACTTGTTTCTTTATGGATTCTTTGGATCTCTTTTTAGGAGTGGATCAAAATCATGTGAGTGGCCTTGATAGCATTGGACCAAAAATTCATTAGGGATGCATTTTCATGCACCAAGACCAACAACATTGCACACAAGGAAGAAGGAGAATAAAAAATGAAACCTTCTCTATTCTTCATATGGCCAAAGACCATAGCCAAGGGATCAAAATTACAAAAAAAAACTCCTCCTTATATAGGATAGGGGAACGAATCCATTGAGAACATGTGTTCAAAAGACCACATGTGCTTGAAATAAAAAAGAAGGTACTGTATGGTAGTGGAAAGTTAGGAAAATAAAAAATGTGTATGCAAAAAAGAGCTCAAATATTTAAAAGGAAACTAAAATCCACAAGGAAAGCCTTTTATAGACAGAAGTTTCCTAATTTGTAAGGATGGTTTTTTATGGAATTTGCCAAAAGGTGGGTAAAGGGGAGTTCCTATGTAGGAACTTATATACAAAGGAAAAGTGGCTCCTCCACAAAAATGCCTTAGGCCATGCCTAGCTCCACAATACCCTTCCCTCCCTAGACTTCGTCGTCCTTAACAAAGGTTAAGAGGAAGAAAACTCCAAAGAACGTCGATGTAGCAAGGAGGTGGAAGGAAAATTGTGCACTACATTTGCCACCTTGGATCAATTTCAGCCCTATAAAGAAACAACACTTCTCTAGTTTTGGAACAACTCTTGCATGGGTCCTGACACAATCCCACAAAATTTTCTTCCCATTTCCCACGAGTCAATGGATCCTCCACATGTAAGGGCCTTCCCCAAAAAATTAAAATACCTTAATTGTTGGTTTGGACACAATCCCAAGATCATGGTTAGTCACAAAACCAAGATCCATAAGATGCCTAAAAAGTTGTCTTTAAGAAACATGGAATATCCCCCAAAAAATGAAGTGAATAAAATCATGATCCTCAGATCCTTCTTGCACAAATGAAAAGTAAATCAAGTATTTTCTAGAAGGTTCTTGCATAAGGAGCATGTTTCAATTGAAAGTTTTTGATGCATGGAGATAGAAGAGATGAGTCCCAACCCCAAAGTGAGAATAACTATCAATCCTCTCATGTCATTATAATATCCCTCCCCATGAAGTGAGCTCAAGTAGGACGAATCATATATGAAATAGGTTCCGATTCCCGAAGTCCTATGAATACCCAAGAAGCATGAATAAGGAGCCCAATAACAAATGAATACCTCAAAAATGCACAATTAGTAATCATCAAACATGAAGCACAAGCGGTTATCCCACTAGCATGGCCAATGAGCATAAGTGTATACCTAGAAGATGCACAAAACATATTTAGTAATGATCCTTGCATGATGTGCATAAGAACCCTTGAGATAATTCAATAGAAAAGGTGAGAGGCAAACAATGATCATGCATCACATATTTTCTCAGAATAGCATGAAGTAGTTTTAAGAAGCCAACCAAAGTGAAGGAAGAGGAATAACAAAAACCAGCTGCCTAGGAAACTTCATGAGGTTTGCATCCTCCTCCCAAACCAAATGTAAGAAAATTTCATGAGCTCATAGAGGCTCCCCCATCTATGTTCATGCCCCCCGGTTGCTAACTTGATAGAAGCACCAAGTTCTTGAAGACAGAACAACTTGGTTGCTTGTATTTGACTAGCTCCAAGTTGTGAAGAGATCCATGGAAAGTCACCAAAACCCACCACATTTGATCTAAAAGTTGGAAGGACCTAAATTTAAGATAAAGCAAAACCCAAAGGAACATGGACCCAATCAATCTTTAAGTAAACAAAAAACCATCAACCCCCTATGGCATTTTTAACCATCAATGAGTGTGTTCCCCCATGTGTCCATGCTATTGTTCCAAAGTCTAAAAGCATATATTTATTGAAGAAACAGTACGTCCTGTGCATGTGTAAAAAGAGCAATTCGAGAGCATACAATGGAGTGAATCCATAAGTGCATAGGGTAAGTGCTTAGATTTTCAATTCTTTTGGCGGAGTGTGAGCACTTATTATGAATCATCTTGAGTAATAGGAAACGTTATGTGAGTTTGGACTTTGGAGAGATGCATTGCTATGTGATTGTTTGCTAGAGAAAGCGAACAAAGTAACCACCATCAACACACCAAAACTTTTATGCATAGGTTATAAAATACAAAGCACCAACGTAAGAATTTTCACATTGGAAATATAAAAAGAGCAACTGACCATGTAGCTCATATGAACAAGTACTTGCAATATCCATAAACATGAATCAGACCTTGCAAAGTATGAATTCTCTAATAATTCGTTGACATAACCATCAATTGTAGTAGGAGGTGTGGACACAATACCCATAAGAGGCAGTTACACACCCCAATAAGTAGGACAAGCTCCATATCTTTCAATCTTGAAATAGACATAAAACCAAAGGTGCAAGAAGATAACCATTTCAAAACAAAGGGCATGTGTGAAACCTATAAAGAGCATTGAGGAATGAAAATGCACAATAATACTAGGGTCCAACAGAACCTCCTCACTAGCCCCATGGTGAACCTTAGAATCTTAGGTTTATGACCTTCATAAATCCTCAAGGTCTATCAAATCTGGAAACAAAAATTCATGTACATATATCAAGATGGTCAAATCACATATGCATGTATGAATGGTTAATGAGCATGAAATAGCTTTGGTTCATTGGAACTTTGAACAAGTGTGTAATGGCATTTTTCCTTAAATATTTTCTATGTCATAAGACCACTTACCCATGTACTGATGTGAGCGCAAAAATGGGAAAGGATATGCATTGTGATTTTCAATCGAGCATCCTTGTGATAGTGATCAAGTTACAAAGAAAATTTGCATACAGAGATAAGAATCATAATAAGAAAAAATGTGTTTTTTCTTTAACAAAGCATACCATAGCTACCAAACTTTCCTTATATGTTGGAATGGAACTTTGGACCTGCTATCAAGGCAGAGTGGAAATCCATAGTTCCTCCTTTGAATTTTTCTAGTAGGTCCACCAAAGGTTTCCTCAAGAGTTTTGAGCATGAATGCCTTCCAATATTTCCGAGTAGATTTGCAATGAGTAAAAACTCTATCGTACCCATCAATTCTTGGATTGTTTCTTAGAGAGAGGGAGTTTTGCAGAGTTTATTTACACCACTAGTGGCATCATAGAGAAGAACATGAGGTTGGAAGCATGCTGCATCTTGATCCCAAGCTGTAGAGAACCAAAGATTCGGGGGAGCACTTCACCATTCCCAAATTTCTTCTTAAAGGTTAGACATGAAAGCGCATGCAAGTAGTAGCCTTGTCACAACAAATTTCGTCTTTAAGGATGTCCGAAAGTGAACCTTCTTCCATGCAACTTCCTAGTGTAGTCCTTCCTTCATAGTGTGGCATGCTTTGGTGGTGGGCTTTGGACACAATCCCCCTTGAAGGGTAGTCACAGATCCCACCAACCCTCAGAGTACGATGAGGACAATGTCACCTTCAAACCTTGTTACAAAATTTCTTAAGGGTTTTGTACTCCAAACTTCAAGCTTACTCCATGTGTCATCTGACCTTCTTTGGCAATAATTAAAGTTCTTTTTCAATCGTCTTTTGCCTGATTGCTGAAGCTCCTTTTGAAGAAGATGTTCTAAAGCTCTTTCTTTCTCGATTGCCTAGCCCTCCTCATTCCCAATGGCTTCAAATCTAGATAACTCCTCAAAATCCATAGTCAATGACTCAACAACATCGTCTTTGTCCATTTATTTTTCAATACCTATGGGGTGGTATTGAACTTCAAAGAGAAGTGTAGGAAAAAGAGGCGAGCAAATAACCCACCTCAAAATGTTCGATTGCAAATTCTCAGCATTGATGCATTGGTCAATCGGTTGTTTGTAGTAGACCAAGAACTCATATCCTTGTGTCTACAAGAGTTTCCCTCAAATGATGGTTGACTTGCACTCATTGCACGTCAATATTCTTTCTATCTAAAAGGTGGAGCTTGGGCTGAGGAACATGGCCTAAAATTGATAGGCACACCTGAAATTTCTTATGATAGGCATTCTTGGTATTTGTCTTTCATATGATATTTTTTTCTTAAAATTTTCCCTTGTCAAATGACATGCAATTTTTAAAAATGACACGCAACTCAAATGAGCTTTAATTTGTATCTATGATAAACATATACAAAAATCCCAAATTCATCCTTAAATTGATACCTATGATAATTTCTCTTTTTGTTATCATATTCTCATCTTTGTTATGAACTCAAAATTTAGATGAAATTATAAACATACATAGAAAGTGGTACCGATCTTTCTATCAAGCCATGTCTAATCAGAATATATGACTTACTTGACTCTCTTCCATTCATCTCCCTTTTACTACCGAATGACCAAATGCACTTACTTAGTTGCCACATCTCTGCATATCTCTTTGAAAACTTATCCATCCATGAATACACTTAACTAGAAACTTTATCCATAAAAGCAAACACATATGGATGTGATATGAAACCACCTTTTGCTGAAAGGGCTTGTTTATGCACAATACAATGTATGCCCATAATGTGAGGCATCGATGATTGAAATTGTACAACCATATCTATTTTATGACTAATCATGAATGGTGCACCATGAGTAGCTATTGCAACGAGCTTCCCAGTAGGTAATCCACTTTCAACCAAGAAAACACTCACTCCATTATAAATTGACTCTGCATCTCCATTTTCAATGGATAATAATTGTACAAAGCTACGTTTTGCATGACCCTTTCCTCCATCACTCAAGTACAAAGCATAGATAATTATATGCTTTTGCATAGTATGATCTGTGCTTTCATCGATGAGCAAAAAATAAAAAGGACTTGCATGTTTATTTGCCAGAATTGTTTTCTTCAAATAGTCTCTTAAGGCAAAGAACATATCCTTGTCTGATACTAGATTTACATATGATCCATACTCATCAGATGTAGGAATATTAGGTGTTCCCAACCTGCATTGACTTGGATACTTCTCTAATGAAAGATCCTCACATGCACAAAAGTAAACAAGATTCATGCATGTAATTATTCTCATTTTCTCAAAATGGATAATATTCTCTACCCCAAGCTCAAGAGGTCCCTTGGCTTTAATTCCAATTCTTTGCTTCGTGATATGAGCATGTACTATAACTTTATGATCAACTGTCACTGCATGATCATTCAATGGAGACAAAACAAAGCTTTTGGAACCCCCTTGGTTATAACCATTGGCCTTTTTTGCATCCTCACAATATTTGCACTTAATAACTTCTTCATTGGTCATGCCTCTAGCAAGATAGGCCTAAGGATACAAAAAGGTCCATTGATTGCACCATCTCCTTTTCATCTTCTTAAATGCATCTTGAGCATGAGAAACATGATCACTTGCAACACCTATACTTACACTTTTATTGCAATCCCTAGCATTTGCATGATCAACAAAACTTGTCCCTACATGCATATTGGATTCTTGGGCTGCATGCAAAGAGGAAACTTCGATGTTTTGGAAATCATCAATTGTTCTTTGACTGATATCCTTAAAAAAGAGAGCATCCATCTTGTATTGTGACTTTCTCTTTTTGGTGGGACATTGTTTCTTCTCCATTTTCATCTAGCACTTGTATCAATAACCTAACAACTAAACAATTATATTAGACATTTCAAATTTTTTCTCGTGGACCAACAAAACATACCAAAAGACCATGACGTTATCAAAGCTATTATAGATACAACTGCAAATCAATTTTGCTATAATAAAGAATGAGAGAAAAGTTTCTCACCTTTTAGAAAACCAATGATCAAAGTGGAAGCACTTGTAGGAGATTCACAAGCTTACAAGACTCATCAATGCTATGTCCATCATCTCGAAGATCTAACAGTCATTGCTCAATAACATTCAGATTTCATAATGTACATGATGAATTAAATAAGGATGATACGAAGGCCTAATCTTATAAAAATAGACATCACTTTTAAATCGAACATTTCAACTTTTGCAACATGCAATGCAATGTGCAACTTGAGAGGATGTGTTGCACTTTTCTAGCACTAAGGGTCGAAGTTAGGACTCAAGTCTCAAGAAGAACAAGTTCATAAAAAATTGCCAATTTGTAACTTGATAATACTTAATCTATTCGTACTTTATCATCGATTCTATTGAAACTATGCACTGCAATGTAAAACAATGTAGGTTTGTTCCGAATCATGACTCATGAGCACTGAGTGTTCTGTAACTTATAGCCTTTAGTATGTGTAACTTGTAGCCTATACATATTACAAAGTCATTCATCAGTTGACAATGATTCACTTATCACATCACTTATCACTATTGTGAAATGAATACGATGTATATTTGTACTCGCTCCATCAATAGAATGTAAATTTGTACCGACTGAACTCATGAGTGTCAAGATCAGAATTCAAGAATCAGAACAAATCTCGGTGTGAATCGTGATATGACGTATCCCTGTCACACTTGAGAAGCTCAAACAAGTCCTGACTCGTGAGGAGTCATGAGTCTTGCCATGCGCATCATGCGGCCAATGTCGTCGATGACAGGAGGAAACTTAACTTGTCAGTGAGGAAACTTAACTTGTCACCCCTTTGTAATTTGAGAACCTGCAATAGTCATAAGTGTGCGCAGAGAAACCACCATCCCCCAGGTGTTCATTGACTTTTCATGTAGACGTAGAAGTTTGGATAGCTTCAGCCGATATGCACGATCATGTAAAGCTTCAATGTGGAGAGCTTCTATGGGTGAGTAGAGTGGCAAGAAACTTCTTGGCTCTGGGCGGAAACGGGCAAAGAGGTAGAGAGCCATATGCCACCTTGTGCCTACAACAATCCATGAAGAGGCAAATGAGCAGAGCAAAGCTGAGCCCATCCCAACCCAAGCACGATTAGAGAGTAAAGAAAAGATACCACTCCCCAAAATCCAAATGAGCGGCACAGTTGTCTGCTTGCATATGTCTCCAAGACTGTCCTCAAACGAGCGATAACATCTTAACTAGCACAAAAAATGAAAGATTTGGCTGGTACCCAAGGCCAAGCGAACACAAACTCATCCTCCTCCAAGTGTCAAGGTGCATCTCACGAAAGATGGGCACTGCAAAACTTGGAGAAACACACAACTAAAGATCGAAATCCCCGACAATGGTGCCAAATTGTTGAGAAAAGGGGAGCAACAACCCTAAATGTTGTTAGAGAGATTCCACGTCTTTAGTTTACTAGAAGAAAAAAAAACCTATTTCAAGGCCAATGAGGCCTTAGCTTTTAAATGGAGAAAATTGATCAGTTATGAAAACTTTCAACCACTCATTTGTAGTCTCTATTCTTCCAAATAGTACTTGACCGAGAAGAATTTGGGAATTGCGAACACTAATGATCTTGTGAAGCATCAGAATCGTTCGTGGAGATTTAAGACGATCTATATGACTATGAGAAAGAGATCTTAAAAGATGATTTGAAGTTCATAATTTAGAATCGAAGAGTGAATGCTTGGACTGTTGATAAGCCATTGTCCGCATCGAAATTTGTGGGGAATAATGGTCTATGAGAATCATACGACAAGCAGACGTCTAAGGATTGGTTCCCATCTACGGTAGAAATAAAAAGCAGGTTTTTTTACAAGATTTTCTTAGCAGGGAAACCAAGGCATGATCGGCGGTGGCAGTAGCTTTTTGGAAATTTGTGAATTTTTTTTCTTTGGCAGTGATTGAAATTTTTTCCTGATGCTTTTTGCTACCTTGGTGAAGCTATATAATGAAAAGTATATTCAGAAGAAACATTATCAAGCAAGCAATTGATACTTGAGCTAGATGAAGCTTGATGAAGAAGAACGCTGAGATGCTGGAGACTTAGAACCGGATGAGGAGTTTGAAGATTTGAAGGCGTTTGATACTTGAAAATTATAACAACAGGTGATGATGATGAATTTTGTAAGTCATTTACCATTGGGATTCAGATAAATCTAGTGCAATAGTTTCTCAACTCTGTTCTAAATCTGAATACATTATCTATGGAATCATCTGATTTGTTTTCAAAATTTTGTCAACTTGCACTGTTATGGATCTTATTCTATGCGTCTGTATTGTTACATCAAGTGAATTGGCTCAATAGATAGAGAAAATTGCTATCATCTATGTGATAGCCCCTATTTTTCTATCCAAGGCATTTCAGTGCTTGGGAGGTATGCCATGCAATGCCTAATTGTGCGCAACTATGAAGGTTACTAGTACTCCTCATGCCAAGCTCTCATTGCAGTCCCTTCTAAAAGCGAATTGCGAACATAATATAAAAACGTGTTCTTTGGCAATCATCTTGGTGTCCCATGCCCAATTTCGTGCATGCTTGGGTTGAACGTCTCAATCTAAATGGTGCAAGTTTTAGTCCTAGTTTTCGCGATCTACATTGAATTGTTTTGCTTCCACTTTTACCAAAGCTTCAGAGAATCGTGTGCTTTGCACTATCATGTGCCCAATTTGAATCTTATAATTGTCATTCAAAATTGAATAACTCCTTTTTACAAAGAGTCTAAAGTTTTTAACAATTTTTTAACATACATTTGATTAATTATTTATGAAAAACTCTGCTTTCTTTCCTACTTAATCGTCTATCATATCGATATTTAATTGAAGAAGTTTCTATTGATCTTGAAGATTCATCAAATGAGTAAACACTCATTGGAGAAAGAAATTGTTTCAACTTGAACTCTTTCCCTTCGAGTTAGCATTGATTGGAAAAGTTCTATCGATTTATATTTTGCAAAGATGGATGTACATATGAACTTAAATGATGCTACGAAGTCTAAATTGATACCATTCTCTCTTCTGCAACTCGATTTGGCTATCCTTTTACCACGTGAAATTGATGTCAATAAGCATTTTATTACTAATATCTTGCTTCCAAGTGCTTGAATTTCTCCAAACAAGCGTAAATTCAACTCACTTGACTTTGTTTGAAGCACCCCACATGCACTATCATTTGGAACACCAACAATTGGAATTGATGTGCCCAACTAGGTGCCTTCATGACAATGTCTCACATGGAAGCGAGGGGTTCCTCCAAGTTGGGGGCAAGGAATGAAAGGAGAGGCACAATCATGCTCATGGACAATGGCTCCAAGCCCAACACCACAAGGAGCAAGGGTGGGAATCCTCCCATACAAGCATACCCACATGCAAATCCATGCACCAAGACCAGCATCATTGCACACAAGGAAGAAGGAGAATAACAAATGAAGGCTTCTCTATTCTTCATAGGGCCAAAGGCCATGGCCAAGGGACCAAGATTACAAAAAGACCTCTTCCTTATATAGGAGAGGAGAAGGAGTGCAACCTATAAAGGCCAACATTCCTATATTGTATTTCTTAATAGCATTGGTGTACAAAACACAAGACTACCAAATTCATAAATCATTCATGGTTTCATTGATCTTATTCCAAGTGGCACCCTCAACATAAGGAATCTTATAGGTATGGATCATAAAATAAATGATATGATTCCCATGTATGAATTTGACTTGTAATTTTCATGTATTGAATGGTTTTAAAAATCAACCATCATACATAATTCAATTTATATAATTATTAAAAAAAAAATCAAAGGAACTCCTCTAAAAAATCCTATTATTCAACATCAAACACTACTTGAAGAGGATATCGAAATTCTAGTACATGAGGAAATATTATATTGTAATATAACAAAAATGAGAAAAGGTCTTTAATATCCAAGAATCCTGATGTGAAATAAAAGAATCATGAAGTGGAATAATCTCAATGAATACAAAAAGCATTAAATAGTTTTTCTTTTAAAAATCCAATTTTTAAATTTCATCCATGTAATCTAGTTATCACATGGAACATGCTGTGGCATGTGATTGGCTATGTTCTATAAAAAACATGGATTCAAAAGACTAAATATATGGATTTTAAGGTTTGGAATGTTGGAAATAGCCCTTGGGTTCTAGTTGAACCCTTGGATTTGTTTCTTTTCCAATTGAAGGGCTTCAACCCTTGGGATTAATTTTTCTAAGAGGATGGTCCTTACCCGTTAGGGAAGCTTTCCAAGACTTTAAATTGCATGTACAAGCTTGAGAGATGTCTTGAATTTTCTTCTAGACCTCATTGCCCGTTTTAACTAGAAGATAGAGCCAATATTTTATAGTTAGCAACATTCACTTGCTTTACCTCAGTCATGTGAATGGATTCTCCCGTTTTTGTTTTTGACAATCATGTGTGTATTGGTCTCTTGCCTCGGGGCAATGTTGGCATGGTTGCAATCCCTTGAAATTTGCATTTTCTTTGCACATGCATGTATTCCCCACACCTATAGCACATGAGTGGGCAGGGAAACTTTGGTTTAGAACTTCTTGAACCTTCTTCAGTGAGGATGGTCAAGCATAGGACTCAAGTTGTGTATCCCTTTGCTTCAATAATTCTAAATAAAGGAAATCACAACCCTTGTGCCCTCCCTTGCCACAAAACTGTCCTAATATTCAAGTTGGACACTCTTGCAATGTACGCCCAAAATTATGGAATGTAGAACACGAAAGTGAAGATGTTATGGATGTCTTCAAATCTTCAAGCTCTTGACTTAGTTGAGATAGATCATCATCCTTGACTCCTCTAAATGAGGCTTTTTTCCTCCATAATCCTTTTATGAACCTTCAGTGCTTCGGATCCCCTTTGTAGTTGTGCAAATGGATCATCTTGAGAGGTTGAGACAGGCTCCCAAAATTGAATTGTCACTTCTTCACTTTGCATGGTGATGGCTTTGAATGCTCATAGGTTTGCATCCAACCTAGCTACCTCTTGCATTTATTGTTGTGTTACAATCCACAATGCCTTACTGATCAATTTTGTGATGCGAAATTCTCATAGGTTATTAGCAAGGTTTTCCACTAATGCACAAGCTTGTGCCATTAATTCATGGAACCTTTCACCTACTTGTAGCTTCAATCTTTTCATCTAGAATGCATTCATTAGAGTTATCCTATTCAAATTTCTTGATAAAAGTGATATTTAAAGTTTCCCATGTAGTGAAATGTTCATCGTCATATAAACTAAACCACTTTTCCACCAAGCCTTCCAATGTGGAAGGGAAGAGAAGAATAAATGCATCCTCTCGATTTAAAAGCCCTCTTCTTTTGCAAATAGATAAAAACTCATGCATGTGATCTTCAAGTTCCTCATGAGCTCCACCTCGATAGGAGGAAAATCAGATGTTGATGTAGGAGAGCAATGCATTGAGTTTGTTGACCAAGAAATCCATTTGTGGTGCACATCCTTCAAAGCTCAAAGATGGCTTGACAAACAACAAGTGATTTACTACTTGAGCTGATGGAGTTCTCCTTTGTTAAAAAATATTTATAGGTGTACATATAAGTTTCATTTCATCTTGTTGAGAGCATGATTGCATCATAGAATGTTTATAGCCCCACTATGAAGAGCATGTTCCACCGAGCATGTTGTAGTTGTTCACAATCAAGTCTCAATCATGAAAAAGGGCTCAACCACGAGTTTTGGAAGCGGAACAATAAAAAAGGAGGATGCAAAGTCATGGAATCAAGTTAGAAGCTCCACCAAAATTAATCAAATTTAAATCTCATCAATCCGCCACCAAAAAGTGCACCTACACTGATTGGTGGGTGGTTAGCTAGATTATAGGAAAAGTAAAACTCTATATAAGCATAATTCCACGTTTTTCCTTGAGTTGTTGCATTCCACAAGTTTCCCACTTATTTTAGTGAATTCATAAACTCCAAAAAGCAGCCCCCTTGCTTGCTTACCTCATTTTTCTCATGATTTCGCTCTTCTCTATCTAGAGGTGTAGTTAGGGTTTTCCAAATATGATTGTACGAGATTATAGAGAATTTTTTGCTATCTCATTGTACTCAGTTTCATTTATTTCAAGCTTTATTTTGTCTCTCATATAGTGCACTGAAGGGTTCCAAAGTTTCAAGTTATTTGATTGAGTGAGTTGTGAGAAATTGCAAACTTTGTGAAGGTATATCTCTCCACATAGGCAGAGAGTGTTGCAAACAGGTAGCCTGTTTTGCAGAGGATGGTTCTCCAAATGGAATATCCATTGGGGAGGATTTAAATCTTGTTGGGTAGCTTTTATAGTCTTATGTAAGTTTGCAAAGTTTCATTTTAAGTCTCTATATAGATGCAGAGAAAAAAGCAAAATAGTGAGCATATATCACTACTTGTGGACCTAGTGGAGGGCAGCCATCTTCCATTGTTCCATTGGGGTGTTAGAATTCCCCCATCAGTAGTATCAAAGCCATTTTGGAGGATTGGAGACATCATTGGGCATCATATTGAATACTTGAAGGAATCAAGAAAACTCATGGAAACACAAGGAGGACTTATCAAAGCAAGAAGACATCAAAAAGGGGGCTACGTTGATAGAGATTTCAATTAGTCGAAGGTCAACATGGGAGAAGCTATCAAAAGTAATATCCACACCTTCTAAAGCATACAAACACTTGAGGAGAAGCTAGAGGAGCATCTTAGAGATCTTTATGGTTGAAGGTAATGCACAAATAGAGAAGTTAGAGAAAGGCAATTATCAAACATGGAAATTTAGAGTTAGCAAATAACTTATGGGCAAAGGATTATGGGGATTAGTGAGCAGCACAGAGCCAATGCCTCATGTGCATGATCCACCACTTCAAGGGCAGGTCAAGGCACTTAATGAATGGATAGAAAGCGATAGGAGAGTCATATTCATTCTATCCCAACATATAAGCTATAGCATGATAGGGCATATACAAGACTTGGACACATCCAAGAAGGTTTGGGAGACCTTCGAGAGATTGTACTCTTCATCAACCAAGGCAAGGAAGATTGAGCTCAAGAATGAGCTAAATAATCTTAGGAAAGCACCAAGTACTAATATAAATGTGTACATTTTGAAGGCTAAGGAGCTTAAAGATGACGATCTTGTCGCACACACTCTCAATGGTTTGAGAGAGGATGAAAGGTGGAAAGCATTCACCACATCAGTTTATATGAGCGATTCCCTACCAAAATTTGATCAATTGGTCACATTGATGGTGGTCGGAAAAAACTCCCAAGGCATAGGGAGAGGAAGGCCAAACTCGAGCTCAAGCACCTAGGAAGGCTCCAACCAAAGTTATGGATCAAGAGGAAGAGGAAGGAGTAGAGCAAGAGGAGGAAGATCACATGGAAGAGAAGCATCCAATGGAGAATGCTACAATTGTGGAAGATCGGGCCATTATGCAAGAGATTGTTGGTCCAAGGAGGAGGCAATCAAGGATACAAAAGAAACCAAGGTAATTATGCTAGTACTTCCGCAAATTCAAAAACTGAGAACTTGCTTATGATGTATGGGTCAAGTGAAAGAGTCAATTCAGATTTTACATGGTACATTGTAGTTGTTGTAGCAACCATATTAGTTGCAATAAAGATATGTTCTTTAATTTCCACTCACCCATCACTCAAGGACATGTAGAGGAAGGGGATGACACTAAGCACAAGATTAAGCATGTGGGAGATGTTGCATTGAATGGATCTCAAAGCTCCAAGGTGTTGAAGGATGTGTTGCATGTGCCAACCGTCACAAAGAACTTGGTTTAGGTAGGTCAAATGGTTGAAAGAGGTTATGAGGTGAGGTTCAATGATCAAGGATGTTTTGTTGAAGAACCCATGTAGGACTACAAGCTCATAACAAAAGGAAAGAAGCAAGGAAAATAATTCGCCATGGAGGTAAAGCCATCAACCCCTCACATTGTCTACTTATCAATTGGAAATAAACAGATGCAGAAATTGACTTATGGCATAAAAGAATTGGGCACATAGAATTACAAAGGATGAAGGACATGCAAAGGAAGGGCTTGTTGCGTGGTCTACCTGATCTTACATCTCAAAGTATGCAACATTTGTGCCATTCTTGTCAATTAGGGAAACAAAGCAGATTTCCATTCAAGAAGGGAGCACATGTGAGCAATGAAGTGTTGAATCTTGTACACACAGATGTATGGGGACCTACAAGGGAGCCATCCATTGGAGGTAATAGATATTTTCTCATAGTTATAGATGATCATTCAAGGTTTGTTTGGATGTATTGCATGAAGTAAAATTCAGAAGTGCTTTACCATTTCAAGAGGTCTAAAAACCTAGTGGAGAAGGAAACAGGGAAGTATATAAAGACTCTTAGATCAGATGGAGGGGTATTTTTCAAATGAATTTTCAGATTTTGTACATGAACATGGCATCCAAAGGCAATTCACTTGCAGGTATACATGAATAAGTTTTTCTTGTGTGATTGCAAGCCCATTTCAAATCCATTAGAAGTAAATGTTAAACTAATTGCTCATGAACGTGAAGAGCTAAAGGACATGACCATGTATAGGTCAATAATTGGTTCTCTCTTGTATGCTCTTATGATGAGACCACATATTGCACATGTAGTTGGAGTGTTATCTCAATTTGAACAAGCACCAAGAGTACCTTATCTTGTTGCTGGAAAAATACTTACATACCTCAAAGGATTAATGAATAAAGGTATAACTTATCCATTTGATGAAGGATTAAATGTACAAGCTTATTGTGATGTTGATTGGGCAGGTTCCAAAGATGAGAAGAGGAGCACTAGTGTCTATGTTATCATCCTAGGGAAGAAGACCATCTCATGGATGTCAAAGAAACAACCAACAAGTGTATCTCTCATATATCGAAGCTGAGTATAAAGGCTAAGCACAAGTCTCATGTGAGCTTTTGTGGCTCATCAAGTACCTATTTTATATGAAAACATAAGTAGCATAAGCTTGGCTCAAAATCCGGTATTCCATGCAAGGTCCAAGCATATAGAAGCACATTACCACTTAATTAGAGAGAAGATCATGTCAAAGGATGTCAAGGCGGAGCATGTCAATACAAAGGACCAATATGCAGATATGTTTACCAAAGCTTTGAATGGAGTAAAGCTACAACACTTCAAGGCATGCATTGGAATGAAGGACCTAGGGATTGAGACTTGAGGGGGAGTGTTGAAAATCAAGTCTCAATCATGCAAAAGGGCTCAAGTACGAGTTTTGCAAGTGGACCAATAAAAAAGGAGGACCCAAACTCATGGGCAAACTCCAACAATTGGTATTAGAGTAGGTCACCACATCTACGACATCGTCGACACCCCTCTAGTCACAGTATTAGAATCACATGAAATTTGGCGAGCATACTTAGAATGCACTATCGTAGCACTTGTGTAAGCAATTTCATCTTTTTATGCCAAACATATATACAAGTTTTGGTTTTTCAGTATAAGTGTCTCAAAGTCTACTACAAGTTTAGCAGAACCCAATAGGGTAGTTCTATTCAACTTTTTGAGATATGGTCATTTTTCTGTATCAGGGTATTTTAGTCAGTGGCCATGGCTGAAAGTAGTGATGTATTCCATATGTTGACTATTGAGGATAAATTGGATGGTACCAACTACCCATTATGGGATTATATGATGCATCAGGTATTGGTTGCAAAAGGACTGTGGAATATTGTGCAGGGTGTTGAAAAACGTCCTATTACACCTACAAAGAAAATTGTTGAAGGTGATGTAGATGGCATTGAAGATGGTTACATTCTTCAGATTCTTGTTCGTGTTGCAGTTCCTGCTACACCTACTACATAAGAAATTCATTGGGATGGCAGAGATGCTCAGGCACGTGCATTGATAGTGTTGTTTGTCAAACATGCCATTATTCCTCACATTTGCTATTGTAGGATAGCTAAGGATGCTTGGGATACACTTACCACTTCATACCATGCAAGGAATGAGACTTGTCTTGCTTACCTCCAAAAACAATTGGAGAGTGAACACATGAATGAAGGAGATTCCATGGACAATTTTCCGACAAAGATCAAAGATTTGAAGGAACGATTGATTTCTGTTGATGAAGTCTTGCTTGACAATGCACTTGTGCAAAATGTTATGAATGGTCTTCCCAATTCATATCAGAGTTTTACTTCTACTCTTCATTTGATGATGAAAGGCAATCCGAATTCCTTAACATTCAAGGAGTTAGTCTCTATTCTATTGCATGAAGATCAGTCTAGGTAGAAGAGGTCCATTATGCATGTTGCATATCAAGCTTTCCTAGCTAGTGAGAAGGGCAAAGGTAAATGGAGCTCTTCTACTAGTAAGCAGAAATCTATTAATTCTGCACAATCAAAGAAGGATGAGAGAGACTAGAAAACAATGGAAAAGAAAAAATTATTTTGCAAATACTAAAAGGAAAATGATCATTTCATAAAGAGTTGTCCAAAACTGGCTATTAAAGAGGCAAGGAAGAAAGAGGCTTGAATGGTTGTTGTAGAGGCCTCTACACGTAAAACATAGTCCGCTAATCTTGTGCAGAATGAAGAATGTGCATTTACTACTGTTTGCAATTTTGACCCATCTTCTCATGAACAATGTATGTCTGCAATAGACCAAGATGTTTGGTACTTTGATAGTGGGGCAACCAAACATATAACCTTGTAGTGCAGT
Source organism: Ceratopteris richardii (assembly GCA_020310875.1). Classification (NCBI taxonomy): domain Eukaryota; kingdom Viridiplantae; phylum Streptophyta; class Polypodiopsida; order Polypodiales; family Pteridaceae; genus Ceratopteris; species Ceratopteris richardii. The sequence continues at coordinate 98,826,879 of CM035407.1, forward strand.
TTCTTCACCTTACTCGAGCATGCCCTAAATGAAATACTGTCACATGCACCAACAACTCCTCATATACTATCATGGGAGTTGGTAAGATCATTCTGACTACTACTGATGGTAGTTCTTTTACATTGTCAAATGCTTTATTTGTGCCAGAGATCAAGAAGAATATCTTATCAGTTTTAGCTTTAGCCTTGATTGGCTTGGTTGTGAAATTTGTTGATGACAGATGTACAATTCATGATCTATCAAATGGTGATGTCATTATTGCTTATGGAATTTTATGCCATGGGTAAGGTAAGCTCATAGACTATGAAAAATTTATGAATGATTTATCATGTGTAAGACATGATTCTCAGGCAATATCAGATACAAAGCTTTGGCATGCACGTTTTGATCATCTAAATTTTGCTAGTTTGGTATGCATGCAAACATCTGAAATGGTGTCCTCTCTGCCCAAAGTTGAGGTACCTGGTAAACATGTCTGTGACGGTTGTATTTTGGGAAAAATGGAGTGTTCCTCATTCCCAAAAGATGGTTTAGTTTGAGCTAGTCAAAGATTGCAAATTGTTCATAGTGATGTCTGTGGTCCTATGTAGACACCCTCTTTTGGAAACTATCTTTACTTCGTGACTTTCATTGATGAATTTTCTAGACATTCATGGGTATATCCATTGAAAGCAAAATCCGAAGTGTTTATGTGCTTCAAATATTTTTTCATTTTGGCTGAAAATTTGTCAACATGTAAAATAGAACACCCTCCATCCATATCGAGAGGAGGAGATATATGTCATTCAGGCTGAGAGGGCCTCTTTTGCATGAGATTGCTATGCTTTGGATGCCTCTAGTCTATGTGATGAGAATGAGCCTCTTTCATTTGATGAAGCACAAAATTCTGAAAATTGGATGGCTGATATGCAATTAGAATATGTTGCTATCATGAAAAATGATACCTAGTCTTTATGTGACTTGCCTCTTGGCAAGAAGGTTATTGCCACTAAGTGGGTATACAAGCTGAAGCATACGCCTCATGGAACACTTGACATGTATAAAGCTAGGATTGTTGCAAAGGATTATGCTCAAGGAAAAGGCATTGATTTTGATGAGAGGTTTGCTCCTAAATGTCGAATGACTACTGTTTGTGGCATCTGTGCACTTACAACTCATCATGGTTGGAATGTACATCAATTGGACATTAAAAATACATTTCTAAATGGTGACTTGCATGAAGAAGTATATGTTTATCAGCCCCATGGCTTTGTGCACAAAGGGCATGAAAACCAAGTGTGCAGGTTGAAAAAGGCATTATATGGTTTGAAGCAAGCACCACATGCTTGGTATGAAAGATACATGCCTACGTGATTGCACATGGTTTTGAAAACAGTCCAATTGAAAGCACCTTATATGTTAAGCATGCAAATGATGTGCTTCTGATTATTGTTGTGTATGTTGATGACATGCTTCTCATGGGTCCTCATGAGAAGCATATTGCTGATTTCAAGGCTGATTTGCATGCCGCATTTGAGATGTTAGATTTGGGGCATTTGCATCATTATTTGGGCATTCAGTTTATGAAAGTTGATTGTGAAATAGCTTTCTGTCAAACAAAATATATTGACACAGTATTCCAACATTTTGGCCTTCAAGACTACAAACCTATTGCCACTCCTATGGAGACAGGTTTACAAGTGAGTCTTCATGATGCTGGAGATGCATTTGATGTTGTTCTCTATTAGCAGGCTATTGGACGCTTGATTTACTTATGCATTACTCGACCAAATATTCAGTTTGTTGTCTTACAGATAAGCTAGTTTATGCATTGCCCAGGTGTCAAGCATTGGAAGGTGGTTAAGCACATCTTTTGCTACTTGAGGGGTACCCGGCTACTTGGATTGTTTTATCCCAAAGGGGATCACTACTGCCAAATTTACATTTACTAGGCTCCTTGCTATGACACTCATGTGTCCACCATTGGTTATTGCTTAATGTTTGGTAGCTCATGCATATCTTGGTTGAGCAAGAAGCATCTTACTATGGCCACTTCTAGTTGTGAGGCTAAGTATAGGACATCTTTCACAACGACTGTTGAGTGTGTGTGGATCAGATGCCTTATGGCTAATTTGGGTGTTGGTCAGTCTTCTACCACCACCATCTTCACTAACAGTCAATGTGCATTGGCAGTTGCGAGGAACCCTGTGTTCCATGCTTGCACTAAGCAAATTGAGGTGCACTATCATTATGATAGGGAGAGATTCTCTGCTAGAGAGATTAGTTTGGCTTATGTGCCCACATAGGAGAACATTGCAGACCTTTTCACAAAGGCTCTGCCTAGGGAGATGTTTGAAGCTTTTCGCAAAGCTTTGGGCTTACTTCCTTTTGTGGATTAGTTCCACATAGCTTGTCACTTCCTTATACATGAGTGCTAGATCCTCATTCACCACATCACTCCTAGGGAGGATTTGTTGATATATTTAGGTAGTGATGTGTGTGAACACTCTAGGACCATCGAGGCACTTTTTTCCCTCTTTAGGAGGTTTTCCCCCTAGATTGTATATACGCCTATTACCCTAGTGAGCTACTTATCTTTATACATTCTAGTGGTAATACATTTAGTATTGTGTGTTTCTTTTCTTGTTCCTTGTGTTGTTCGTGTGCTTTTGCAGGCCTCAAACTCCAATAAGTGCATAGAGGTCTAGCAATTATGCCATTTCTCTTTGATAGTATTGTTCAATGAGGGTCGACCCATTTGGAAATCATTTTGGGATTTCCAAGCACGTGGATGATAAAAGTTTAGATGAATTGGAAATTATTTGATGATTCTATTGATACTTCTTAGTTTCTAGTCTAATCTTTGAGTTGTCAAATGTTTCGAGGTATTGCAAACACTATTTTTTTAGTTTTCTCTCATATGGATTACGATATTGTGGTGCAACTTGGTATATTATTAGATGCTAAGTCGATCTCTACTTAGCCAAATAGCATTGAATTTGGAGATCATATGATAGGTATATTGATGTGTTATTGGTAGGCATGCCTCACTTCCAGGATCCTTTGCAAATGGGTGAAGACCTTTTGAGTTTTGGCCATAAGTTCATGGGAATAACTCCAAATTTTTTGACTACAGTTGGAATTTGCATCTAACTTCCATGGCCATTTTTTTGCTAGAAATTATGATTTTTGGATTTTTCTAGGGATTCCTTATTCTCTATTCTTTTTTGTGGTGTTACAATTAATGACATATTAAGAACTACTTGGGAGTTATTGAAGTCTTTTACTTGTAGATATTTAGGTTATTATACATGGATTTAGAATGTATTAGCCATTGTATTTGTATAGAAGCATTTAGAACAATTTTACAAATGTATAAGCTTGTATATGTTGTTCATGGTGTTTATCACGTGATGTATTTTAGGATTCTCAATAAGTTGTCTACTCATAATGTAATATTGTATATGACTTGGGGACTAAGCACGATTTTTCATTTAATTGATGTTGGGGACGAAGAGAGGACTTAGGAAACATCATTTGAGTTCATTTTTGCATGGAAAACCATTAAGTAGGAATTCCATTAACTAGCTATTCCATGTCCTCATCAGATAACACATTAGTTTATTTCTTGATTAGAATGAATCCTGAAGATAGTGGATCTCCCATTGTCGAGGCTAAGCTTGAGTGGCTATACACTCAAGAGATCACATCTCTAAATGTAAAAATTCTTGGGCATTGAACGGCTCTTACGCCCAAGGAAAAGATGATTACACGAGACTTTATTTTGTTCAAATCCCTCGGAATTGGTCTACTTGGATTACCTAAAGCCCACAATTATCTCGAAATGGATTTTTCTTATGGCTATGCACTAGCGCATATGTTCCCGGCAGACGCACCAAATGAACGGCTCTTACGCCCAAGGAAAAGATGATTACACGAGACTTTATTTTGTTCAAATCCCTCGGAATTGGTCTAGTTGGATTACCTAAAGCCCACAATTATCTCGAAATGGATTTTTCTTATGGCTATGCACTAGCGCATATGTTCCCGGCAAATGCACCAAAATGATTCGTCTCTAAGCCCACGGGAAAAATGGTTATATGAGACTTTATGATGTTCAAAACCCAAGAACTTGGCTGCATCAATAACACTAATTGTTGAGTATGCAGTTGACAGCAAGATCATGTTCTTCTTTGAGTATTCATCTTTGATTGCAGCCACAATTTGCTGGACAGCAGGACTCCATGAATAACCTTTAAATGCTTCATGTACACCTGCATAATCATATGTCCACAGACACTGCCCAATCTTCCAAGCAGCAACCAACTCGGGCTGGCCTTGTTTGACAGCTGACGGTACACGCTTCCACAAAAATCTTGCACCATTCCTAAATATTCAACGCAAATCAAACATTATAAATAACACAGCAAAAGCATTTGACAATCCCTCCAAACGGACAAATATGCTTTGAGATGCCCATCGATAAAGGCTGTAGATAGCCACCATATAATAGCTGACAGACAAAAAGAATGTACATGCAGGCACCCTCACAAATGGAATGCATTTAGACAGCAGAAAAACTATTATTGCCAATATGATTTGCTTGTAATCATATTTCTCACATAACAGGATAGAAGCTTAGCTATTGTCTCATCACAGGTCTGCAATAACAACCTCAAAAGTTCCATGGATTGAAAAAGGTGCCAGCCCTTGCACAAGAACACAGCAGTGCACTTCATGCACTACTTTGTTCAACATGACAATCTTGTTGAATAAACATGCAAGGACAGTGGCTCACATGGCTGGGGTATGCTTTATAGCAAGAGCAAACAATCTCCATACATGCATGCATAGTTCGCAGAATTCAACTTTGGAGATTACAGACTGTTTGCTGCTAGCACTTTCGCAATCTCTAGGTATAGAAGATAGGGAATCGATTCAGTCACTCTTGAGAGTCATCCAAGAATAACAAAATCATACCCATCATTCACATTGATGGCTAAATACACATATCAAGGAATGGCCCGTCTCTAATAATAACCACAAGATTCCACATCAGCATACCCTTCTAGATGATGCACACACACACATTGTTTTCCCACTTATCAATGACACGCGTATCTTCTTAGACAAGTGGACACATACATACATATTACATACACATTTCAAGGAATGGTCTGTCTCCAATTATAACTACAAAATTCCAAATCAGCATACCCTTCTAGATGATGCGTGCACACTGCTTTACCCACTTATAGGAGGCACACATACCCTCTTAGATAGGTGCACGCAGACGCACATGGATGAGCACGCCTTAATGCACTTTTTCAGTAAAAAGTCTGAGATAAACAGAAACTCGAGCATGGTAAATTATATACACTAAGCAATGCATCAAAAGAAAACAAGTAAATATATAAAACCATTCCCACCACAATAAAAAAGAACGACGCATCAAAGAGAGCTAATTTAAATCTTACAGGTCAGAAATATATATGTGTCCGAGCAAGTGAAGTGCATACGGCCAATCTGATGGTTTCTCCAGTCCCTTTGCAGCCATCGTCTTCTTCCCCTTCAGCCACGTTTAAATCGGTCTTCGATGCCTCTGTACTTTGTCCCAAAAAAAACTTCGGTGCCTCTGAATATCCACTAAGGGAAAGACCTGGCCTCTTTCCCCCTCTTCTATTATCTGCAGCAGTGCTTCAAGAATCCACTGATTGACTGAGGCTCTCGAGAGTGGAAGACCTTCATGTGGTGTGTGAGCGGTCTTCAATGGCTGTTCAGTATAAGATTGCAAAGTGAAGAGAACTTCAAGAATTGAACCCCCACACTCATAATGACATTCTCCTTCCTGCTGGCATCGACCAGTGTTGATAAAAAAACAAGAACGTAGAACTGCCCTCTACAACCCTCCTTCCCCCTTCACAGTAACCATCAAATTCAGCAGCAGCTAGCTCTTTCTGCCCCCTTGTCCACGCTCCTTGGGTGAGATAAGACCCCTCGACGCACTGTAGAAAAATGAATCGAGGTCTTTGGGCCAGAAGGAAAAAAAACAGGGAGCGACCTCCTCCTTCTCTACATTCCTCCTTTTGTCGCTGCACTCGGCCCTCCCCAAAAAAACGAAGCCTTCGACTGAGACTCCTCCTCGTTGCCTGCTCACACCTAAAAAACAGAGAGCCACCACCAACAAATTTGCACACACGAAAAAAAGTAGATAACACACCCCCCTTGGACGGCATATGCGTTCCTCCCCTCTTCGCGCGTTAGAGGATGGGCCAAAAAGACCCGCCATCGCCGCGTGCCTGCCATGCTTTTCAAAAAAACAAAAAAAACGTTTTACTTGTCAGATCTGCAAAGAAACGGACCTGCCAAAAATAGCTCACTGCGCATATTACGGTAGTTGGCAGCATAATTAATTTCATTGACACCTAGAGGGTCAAGAACAGTGTGCAATTGCTAGGCGATCCTATTTGAAATGTGCCCACTACCAGCTCAACAGATTTGGATCGACATCCACAAATAGAATGGTCACTATTGAACTGCTTGGCCGGGGATTTCATAGTTGTGAAAGATAAGGAGCACACGCTTGAGATTGATGGAGGAAACTTCGAAGCTAAGAATGATATCACTCGATTGCGATTGGTGAAACCAATGGAACACAGGAGCTTTCCCATTGTATATCAAAAATTACAAATGACCTCCTCATCTGCATGCACCACAATAACTCGTCCTATGCTGGAATACTCGCCTCTATGGACATGAATTGATGCCTCGTTTTGCGTCCTTATTGATCATGCTAATTCCCCGTAACCTCTCATTCATATCCTACAGATGATTGAAAAACCTTCCTCCAACGCCAAAATCTACCAGATGTCTTAGCGCATCCCCACCTTTGGTTTACAAAAAAACTCACTGGCTCTTGAACAAACAACCCTTTATCTCATGCAATCCTACCCCCTTCTTTCTCAACATCATACTTGAAGCTCACTATCACGTTTGAAATCCTTGATGTCATTCCCTTATTTGCCAAGGGATAACCTGCATGAAAACCTTTACCATTACGTAAGGACGTGCAAATAAGCCTTCTGGACTTCTCTTCTTGTGTTATCAAGACCTTCTCAGAACCCTTGATGATAAAGTATCTTCCAACATCAAAAGCACAATGGCCTTTTTCAAGTGAAACCTTTTCTCCACATCCATGCAGCCAATATCTCCGCATGCTTCTCATCAATTATCAAACTCATTCTGCAATACCTGAAATCAAGCGTATTTTCCTGCCAAATAGAACCGCATTAGTGCATAAAAATCCACCATTTTTGGGGCTAACATACTTCGCTCTTCTTATTTGCGAAGTCGTCCTCGACGAGCCACTATTGCTGCAATAAATTTCAAACAACCATGAACTTGTCAATGTTCAATTAGTTCACATACCTTTCCATCGAGCCGCCACTTCCACTGAACCTGCACTCATCGAAGCTATTAGTGCTAAAAATCACTCATGAATACATACAAATCAATCACTTCCAAAATGATTCAAGATCATGCACATATATGCAATTCCATTTCAGCCATGCATTACTTTGCTCATACATTCCATTACGAAAAATGGTCTCAACCAAAATAACACATGCATACCTTTCCATATCTTACACATGAAACTAGCATTGCGAAAAACAGAAAGAAAATACCAAAATAAACAACAACAACTGAAATGAATCAAATCGGAGATGCAAAAATACCCAAAATGCATACCCCATTATTGCATCTACTATTCGCTATGTACAACCATTCCATGACTATACGTTCCCAAAGAATCCCCATCGTCGTCCTACAAAAGCCATCGAAACTCGAGTACAAGTCAAGACATACATCAGAACCCTGGAGTGTTCCACACACTAGAAAAACCTTCCGATAGAGCACACTAGTTATAAAGCAAGACAGTTGCATTACCTCGCTAAAGCTTCATCCATAAATACATATAGAGTCTCCGTGCCTTCAAGAATGTTGATTCAAAGTGAGCTGATCTGTCGCAAGCCAACACATACCAATCACACAAGAAGATAACGTTCCCTTCCAGGCGATCATCGCCCTCTCCTCTCCTTCTCTCCCCCTCAGGAGTGGGGAATAACTTTATATGAAAATTTTATTTTAATCACATGTCGGCCTACATTGACACTGGATGCGATTCGTGGACCTGACCACCCGATCAGGTTGATTCCACCCATCTACCAACGCAATGCAGCACACAACACACAAACACGCAATAATGACACATAACATATATCAGCTAGCCCATAACGAAGCTGGATGCGGCTCGTGGTCGTGACTACCCAGCCACGATGGATCCACCCACCTACCAACCCGTTATGGCGCGTAGCTAAGACACAATCACATACATCCCAAGCCTATGGCGAAACTAGTTGCGGCTTGTGGTCCCAACCACCCGGCGAGGATAAATCCACCCACCTACTAGTCCACCATAGCGCATTGGTACGATCACACAACACACTTTCTTTTTCTTTTCTTTTCTTTCCTTCGTTTTTCTTTTTCATAGTTAATTAGTTCACCCAAGTCCTGAGAATTAGGGAGAGGAAGAAAGGGACTTTTCCCACTTTTCCCACACATGCATGCAAAACATATACACACTAACCTTTGACAGATCAACCACCTCTTCACTCCATTCTCTCAATTACAGACACTACATATGTATTCATTGATTTGACTTTTCACTTGGTAACTACAGCCAGCTATGCCTTAGTCCCTCATATACCTATCCTTAGGTGTCCTAGAATGTGAGTCTCCGGAATGTCTCATGTAGTCTCACATCGTACTCGCATCCCGACAACTTCCCTAAGGCGAGTCAGGCTCAACTTCGGGAGCTCCGTCATCACTTCCTAGCGTTAGCACATCTGCCCAAGCCCATGTGATATCATTTTCCTCGTTAGGCATTTCTCTCGCGGGATCAAAATAGTAGTATCGATCTCCCGCCCATCCTACATGTCGAGCTAGGTATTCCTCAAAACACTCAATGTAAAATGCAACACCCAAATCCTGGTTTATAAAGCATACCAGCCAATGCGCTTCCTCAACATCGTATTCCGTCTCAAAGTCGTCGACATCTATGTCCATGCGAGCGAACGTTTGGTCCGAGAAATATATCCTTAGCTCGTACAAGTAGAGTTGCGTAATCTGATCTGCCATTTTGTTACTTAGGTCCTAACAGTCTCTGCGCAACACAAGAAAGATAATTAGAAGTCCAAGATTCTTGAGCTAGCAAGGAAGAATATTTATGACACACACATCATAGCTTACATATGCGCATATATATATATAATACTATACATGTATGTACAAGTAGTCTACTTCGTCATTTCGTTTGGATCTCGTCTGACTTCTCCCGTCCTAATATCACTTGAAATATGGTTTAACTCGAAGCGCGTTGTTGGTGCAGACCAATCACCAATTGAAGGCTTGGAAGGTTAAAGAGTGAAGGAAGGATCAACTATTGAAGCTTGGAAGAAAGACATATTCAGAGGATAAGAGAAGTGTACACATATGTACATTAGAATAGTCATAGGTGACTTAGATCTTTGTTTGAGTAAGAATCTTGTACAAATTGTCTATAAATACTTTGAGAAAAGTCGGGGCATGTATGAGAGCATATGTAGAAACCAAGATTGAGGAAGTTAGGAGTCAAGAGATAGAGAAAAGTCAGTTGAGTTAGCTCTCATCACTCAGTTGTAATTTCCTGAGTTAATGAAGAAATATTGCGCCCGATCTTTTCGTGTCTGCTCCTTCTGTGTTTGATCAATTGTGAAATCCTTTTGAGGATATCTAAGTTGTTAGTTAATGAGCCTGTGACCTGAATTTCAGAGTCTAATTGTAAACAGGCTAGGAGAATTGTGAGTAGGAACATTCATATGTGTTGAGTGTCTACAGTTCTCTGAAACAGGCGCAAATTTCGAGTTTAATCTTTTGGTCAGTGCTCACTCCATAGTTTAAAGTTTTGTGCAAGCAAGCACTTAATCTTTAAGTTGGAAGGTGATCTACTCGTGGCTAAAAGCATTTGGCAAAACGGGTTAGATATTGTGAGAACTAAAGTTAAGAAGTTAGGGGTGTCTAAATCGACTTCTCAGAAGTGCAGATTCAGACATAGGTAACTTGTGAAGACAATTTCTCAAGTTATACTAAAGCTTTTCAAGTGATTCAACTTGGAGGTGATGCGCAATCTCTAGGAGAAGATAAGTACAAAGTTTCATCAAAAACTTTACTCATTTGATAAGTCAATGTGAAGAAATTCTGCAGCAGACTTTTCTGTGTTTCACCTTCTTCACATATTTTCTCAGATTTGATAATTTGGAGATTGGACCTATAAATTAGTAAAGGTTTTGACTTACTCTTGATATAGAGGTATTCTAAATTCAAGAGTAGGTTGTTCTTTTGGAGATTAACACTCTCCATCAGTGGTATCAGAGCAGGAGACATCAAATCAAGGAAAGGAAGGTCCCGACTGCTGCAGATTCAAGAAGTTCAACATTTGAAGAGCTAAGAAGTGAAAGCTTGGAGTCAAAAGCCTGAGGAGAAGACTACTCGACATCAAGAAAGGCAAAAGGAGTCTAACTTGAAGTAAAGGTACATACATTGCTTGTAAAGCTTGAAGTTTTCAATACACAGGTGGAAACAAGATGGGAGATGCTCTACAGATAGAGAAATTGGATAGGGAAAACTATCCTGCATGGTCAATGAGGATGGAAGCTCATCTTATGAGCAAAGATTTAATTGGTTACATCACAGGAGAAGAAGAGAAGCCAGAATTCAGAGATCCTAGTGTTCCAACTAGGGAAGAGTTAGCAGATTTGAAAAATTGGATGAAGAAAGATGCTCAAGCTAGGAGCATTATCTATATGGGAGTCAATGATTACTTGTTACCTCACATTAGAGGTCTTGAAAGTGCTACTGACATATGGAATGCTTTGGAGGAGCATTTCCAGAACACTACAAAGTCAAGGAAGGCATCCTTATGGGCAGAGTTTACTACCTTCAAGAAGAAGGCTTCTCAATCCATCTCAGACTATGTGACAAGGATGAAAGATATTGCAGATGCTTTAGGAGCTGTTGATGAAGACATTGAGGAAGATAAATTGGTAAGGCAAATCCTTACAGGGTTGAGAGGTGATGACAAATGGAAGCCATTTATTTTGTCTACAGAACTTTCACTTGACCATTTCACTCCTGATTTAAATCAATTGTTAGGTCATATGCTAACATTTGAGCAGGATGTTAAAGGAGATGGTGACAAGAGTACAGGTCATGCAATGTACTCAAAGGACAAGAAGAAGAATAGCAAAGGAAAACAACAAGCAGGTGAAGATGAAGGAACAACTACTCAAGCCAACTTCCTAAGAGGAAGAGGAGGTGGCAAAGGTAGAGGAAGAGGCAGGAACAACAAAGATGGAGGCAAAGCTTGCTGGATTTGTGGTAAGACAAATCACTTAGCTAATGATTGTTGGCATAATAATCAGAATAATGGTGGATACAATCAGAATTATAATACAAGAGGAAGAGGTGGCAGAAATCAAAGAGGTAATTACAGAGGTAGAGGTGGAAGAAATTACTTTGGAAGAAATGCAGGTAGAGGATTCCAAAGTCAACAATACAACAACACCTACTACAATTATGCTTCAGATCAAAAGGAAGATTCAACATTGATAATGAATGCAACTTGTGAAAGGCAGAGTGAAGATCAAAGAGTCTTCTACATTGACTCAGGGTGTAGCAATCACCTGAGTGGTAACATATCTTTGATGACTGATTTGGAAAGTAAAGTTTTTAATCATATTGTTCAAACAGGTGACAACACAAAGCACAATGTGAAGTCAATTGGATCAGTGAAGGCCAAGGATGGAAGCACATTATTGAGTAAGGTTTTGTATGTTCCTACAATCCCTAAGAATTTGATAAGTGTAGGTCAAATTGTTGAAAAGGGATATGAAGTAAGGTTCACTAATGATGGAGTATATGTGGAAGACCCTAGCCAAGGGTATAAACAGATTGTTTCAGGGAAAAAGGAAGGAAGATTATTTACATTGAAGATTCAAGGCAACATTGGTCATGCTATGTTCACATATGGAGGTCATAAGATCTCTGAGTTAGATCTTTGGCACAAGAGGCTTGGACATTTCAATGAAAGAGGTATTAAAGATATGGTTAACAATGGTTCAGTGCTTGGATTGCCTAATGTTGCAGGTCAACATATGACATACAAATGTGAGGCATGTCAATTAGGTAAGGCTCATAAACATTCTTATTCCAAGCATGGTTTTATGCATTCAGAGAAGCTTGAGTTGGTACACACAGATGTGTGGGGACCATCAAAAGATTTCAGTATAAATGGATCAAGGTATTATGTGATTTATGTTGATGATGCTACTAGGTGGATCACTATCTATGTGATCAAAGATAAGTCAGAAGTGTTTAATACATTTAAACACTATCATGCATATGCAGAAAGAATTACAGGTCATAAGTTGAAGAGACTAAGGTCAGATGGAGGGGGAGAGTATTTCTCAAATGAGTTCAGTGATTACTTATGGAATGCAGGTATAAAAAGGGAAATTACTTGCAGGTACTCTCCTCAACAAAATGGTGTTGCAGAAAGGAGAAATAGAACTCTTGTTGAGTTTGCAAGGTCCATGATGAAGGAGAAAAATTGCCCTAATTATTTGTGGGCTGAGGCTGTAAATACAGCCACTTATTTGGTCAATAGGTTACCATGTAAAGCCTTGCAGGGTATGACACCATATGAGGCTTGGTGGGGTAAAAGACCTACCTTGGATCATTGCAGAGTTTTTGGGTGTGTAGCATATGCATATGTGCCATCACAATTAAGACACAAATTGGAACCTAAAGCTGAAAAGTATGTTTTCATTGGCTATGATGACAAGCAGATGGGCTATAGATTGTGGAGTCCATCAACAAAACAATTTATGGTTTCTAAGGATGTTACATTTGATGAACAAAACACTTGGTATGCAGGTACAATCAAAATCAATACAGATGATGAAGAAGAAGTGAGTCAAAGAAAAGGTAAATCAAAAGTTCAAATATTTGATGAGCAAGAGAATAATGAAGTGCAGGTTGAGGTGGAAGAGACACCAAGATTTGATCCTGAATGTGAAGAGCCAGAAACCTCAAGGAGTGGAGAACTCAGAAGGTCAACAAGAAATAGGTGGCAACCTACAAGGTATAGTTATGATACTTCATTTCTAGCCACAAAAGATTATGCTTATATGGTGAATACAGATGAAGACCCTTCTACATATGAAGAGGCAAAAGGTAAGGAAAAATGGGAGAGTGCTATGCAGGAAGAATATGATGCACTATTGGAGAATCAAACTTGGGATTTGGTTCCTAAACCAAATAGTCAGAAGATTATTGGATGCAAGTGGGTCTACAAGACAAAAAGGTTTGCAGATGGAAGTGTGTCTAGGTACAAAGCTAGACTTGTTGTCAAAGGCTTTGCTCAAACATATGGTATTGATTATGATGAGACATATAGTCCTGTGGCAAAGATGACAACCATAAGGACACTTATTGCTATTGCTGCATGTAAAGGTTGGAAGCTATGTCAACTTGATGTGAAGAATGCTTTTTTGAATGGTTATATTTCAGATGATGTATTTATGGAGCAACCTCAAGGGTTCAGAGATAAAAGGTATCCAGATCATGTGTGCAAGCTCAAGAGAGCTTTGTATGGCTTGAAGCAGGCCCCAAGGGCATGGAACTATAGACTTGTGAAGTTCCTTAAAGAACTTGGTTTTCAGGTGTCTAAGGCAGATAGTAGCTTGCTTGTCAAAGCAAGTGAAAATGGTTTCATATACATGTGCATATATGTTGATGATATAATTCTTACAGGTACAGATGAAGAAGGAATACAAAGGCTCAAGAGGCAAATGGAAAAGGAGTTCAAGATAAGTGACTTGGGAGACTTGTCATACTTCTTGGGCATGGAGATAACATATACTCAACATGGAGTATTTGTGACCCAAGAAAGGTATTTGAAGAATTTGTTAATCAAGTTTAAAATGGATGATTGCAGGGTAGCACCTACACCAATGGAGGTGAATCACAAATTGAGTAAGTTTGGAGGTGAAGAACTCAAAGACATGAGACAATATCAGAGTTTGGTTGGTAGCCTTATCTATGCTACTCTAACTAGACCTGATTTATCATATGCAGTAGGGGTTTTGTCTCAATTTATGCATTGCCCAAGGAAAGAACATTGGATTGCAGGACAAAGGGTGTTGAGGTACATTAAGGGTACACTCAATGAAGGTTTGTATTATGGGTTTACCTCAGATACAAATATCAAAATTTATAGTGATGCAGATTGGGCAGGTAATCCAGATGATAGAAGATCTACATTTGGATACATGTGTTATGTGGGAGATAAACTTATCTCATGGTGTTCCAAGAAGCAACATACAGTTGCTTTATCTTCTACAGAAGCAGAGTATAAAGGCATGGTTGAAGCTGCAAAGGAAGTAATTTGGGTTAAGACCTTGATGAAGAGTCTTGACATTATGCATGGAGTACCAATCATATATGGAGATAACATGAGTTCATTGTATTTAGCTGCTAATCCTGTTTTTCATGCCAGGACCAAACACATTGAGATTCAGTATCACTTTCTAAGAGAGAAAGTGATGGATAAGGAGATTGAAGTCATACATACTTCAACAAAAGATCAGATAGCTGATATGCTTACAAAGAGCTTGGATGGACCAAAGCTACAGAAGTTTAAAGGCATGGCAGGTATAAAGAAAATAGTGAAGACCTCAATTGATGATTGAGGGGGAGCTGTTGGTGCAGACCAATCACCAATTGAAGGCTTGGAAGGTTAAAGAGTGAAGGAAGGATCAACTATTGAAGCTTGGAAGAAAGACATATTCAGAGGATAAGAGAAGTGTACACATATGTACATTAGAATAGTCATAGGTGACTTAGATCTTTGTTTGAGTAAGAATCTTGTACAAATTGTCTATAAATACTTTGAGAAAAGTCGGGGCATGTATGAGAGCATATGTAGAAACCAAGATTGAGGAAGTTAGGAGTCAAGAGATAGAGAAAAGTCAGTTGAGTTAGCTCTCATCACTCAGTTGTAATTTCCTGAGTTAATGAAGAAATATTGCGCCCGATCTTTTCGTGTCTGCTCCTTCTGTGTTTGATCAATTGTGAAATCCTTTTGAGGATATCTAAGTTGTTAGTTAATGAGCCTGTGACCTGAATTTCAGAGTCTAATTGTAAACAGGCTAGGAGAATTGTGAGTAGGAACATTCATATGTGTTGAGTGTCTACAGTTCTCTGAAACAGGCGCAAATTTCGAGTTTAATCTTTTGGTCAGTGCTCACTCCATAGTTTAAAGTTTTGTGCAAGCAAGCACTTAATCTTTAAGTTGGAAGGTGATCTACTCGTGGCTAAAAGCATTTGGCAAAACGGGTTAGATATTGTGAGAACTAAAGTTAAGAAGTTAGGGGTGTCTAAATCGACTTCTCAGAAGTGCAGATTCAGACATAGGTAACTTGTGAAGACAATTTCTCAAGTTATACTAAAGCTTTTCAAGTGATTCAACTTGGAGGTGATGCGCAATCTCTAGGAGAAGATAAGTACAAAGTTTCATCAAAAACTTTACTCATTTGATAAGTCAATGTGAAGAAATTCTGCAGCAGACTTTTCTGTGTTTCACCTTCTTCACATATTTTCTCAGATTTGATAATTTGGAGATTGGACCTATAAATTAGTAAAGGTTTTGACTTACTCTTGATATAGAGGTATTCTAAATTCAAGAGTAGGTTGTTCTTTTGGAGATTAACACTCTCCATCACGCGTTAACCTTCACGGGAGCATATTCTTCTCCTAAATCTTGAATTTGCATGGAACCATTAGAATTGAGTTCCACCACCTTAAACGGTCCCGCCCATCTTGTCTGCAACTTTCCTGGGAATTTATAATATTTACTATCATAGACTAGTACCAAATCCCCTTCCTGAATCACATAGGTTTTGAGATTTTTGTCATGCCTTTCCTTACGTCTCTTCTGAATAGCTTCCAAGCTTTGTTGTGCGATGAGCCTCTTTTCTTCCAGCTTCACCAGTTGTATGTACCTCTCCTTTAATGACTCTTCCTCGCCCAATCTAGCTTCGATGGCCACTCTTAATGTCGGAACTTCTTTTTCGATGGGGAAGATGGCTTCCTCGCCATATACTAGAGAGAACGGAGTGCTCTTTGTCGTCACTCGGTAGGATGTTCGATATGCCCATAAAGCTTCCAAAAGTCTCTCATCCCAGTCTCTCCTATGCACAGCCACTGTTTTTGTCAGAATCTGTTCAAGGATTTTGTTGGTGACCTCCACTTGTCCATTTGCCCTCGGATAATATGGAGTGCTCTTTCTATGTTTGATCTTATAGAGTTCCATTAATTCTTCGATCAATTCGTTGACAAAATGTGTCCCTCTATCACTTACTATTTCCAATGGGCATCCAAATCGAGTGATAATTTGCTCATACAGAAATTTCGCTACATCAACAGCTCGGTCAGTCTTCAGAGCTTTGGCTTCCACCCACTTGGTAACATAATCAGTACAGACCAAAATATACCTATTGGATCTTCGTCGTGAGGGAGGATCAATAGGTCCCACAAAATCAATTCCGCATTTCTCAAACGGCTTAAGAGCCAACACCGACGTAAGAGGAGCAGCATGTGATAATGTGGGTTTTCCCATTCGTTGGCATTTGTCACACTTCTTACAGTATGCATAAGAGTCTTTGAACAATGTTGGCCACCAATACCCTGCTAATAAAATCTTTCTTGCCGTCAATTCACCAGCAAAATGTCCACCGCAAGGTTCGTCATGCAAAGCCCTCAACACTAGATTTGCTTCTTCTTCCTCGAGACACCTCTGATAAATGCTCTCATGAACAAAATATCGATAGAGTTGCCCTCCAATGATGCTATGGTGCTTCGCCAATGCTAACAGTTTTTGCTTTTCTCTCTTGCTTGCTCCTGGCGGATGTTTAGTAGTGCACAAGAAATTCACCAAATCGGCATACCAAGGTATTTTCGCATCAACCTGGAATAGATGCCCATCAGGAGCATCGTCGGGCACCCCAGAGATTGGCTCCTCATTAACAATTCGAGATAAATGGTCGACCAATATATGTGCTTTACCTGGTCTGGTTACTACTGTGAACTGAAATTCTTGGAGAAGTAGCATCCACCTCATCAGTCGTCCTGATAACTCTGGTTTATTAATGATATACTTAAGGGCTTCGTGATCCACATAAAAAGTGAAATGCTTTCCCATCAAGTAGTGCTGATACTTGTTCACCGCAAAGATCATCGATAGACATTCCTTCTCCGTAGTCGTGTAGTTCCTCTCAGTGCTATTCAAATTGCGACTTGCATATTAAATAGGATGGTCCAACTTCTTTTCATCGGCTTGGCATAGTACTGCTCCAACCGCAGTATGAGAAGTGTCGGTATGTACATGAAATTCCTTCGTCCAGTCGGGTGCTACCAAAATCGGTGCATTTATTAACCTCTCTTTGATCGAGTCGAATGCAACTTGACACTCTCCCGTCCACTGGTATTGTTGGTCTTTTCTTAAAAGAGTCGTCAGTGGTGCCGCTAGGGATGCAAAATTTAATATAAAACGTCGATAATAATTTGCATGACCTAAGAATCCTCTGAGTTGTCACAAATTTTACGGAGGTGGAAGTTGTCCAATCTTTTCCACTTTATCCTCGTCAACCGCGATACCCTTTTCAGAAATGACATGACCCAAAAGCAATCCTCTTCGTACTCCAAATGTACACTTTTCAGGATTCAATGCGATGCCTTTTTCGATGCTTCTTCTTAAAATTGCTTCGATCCTCTCCATCATATTTTCATTGTCGCCTCTGATTGCAAAGTCATCAAGAAATATCTCCATCCAATCCTGCAGGTAGTCTTGATATGCAGCTATCATTGCTCTCTGGAATGTGGCCGGTGCATTGCATAATCCAAATGGCATCACCCGATATGCATACGTACCCCATTCTGTCGTGAAAGTAGTTTTGGATTGATCCTCTTCATGAATTTGGATTTGGTTGTACCCACTGAAACCATCCAAAAATGAGTACAATTTATGGCCAGCCACTCTATCCAAGATTTGATCAGTAAATGGTAGGGGGAAATGATCTTTCTTCGTGCGCTCGTTCAACTTTCGATAATCTATGCAAATACGGATTTTCTTGTTTTTCTTCGGAACAACTACAATTGGTGATACCCATTCGCTGGATGCGATGGGATATATAAATCCTGCCTCCAATAATTTGGTCAATTCCAGCTTGATCAGTTCCGAATAGACTGGATTCGTTCGCCTGAGTCGTTGACATATCGGTCGTGTGCCTTCTTCCAAGTCTATATAATGTTGGCAGATTTGGGGATCAATTCCTCTCAGATCACTGTATGACCATGCAAAGGCCTCGCTAAAATTTTTGAGTGTCGTTTTAATGCAGTCTCGTACTCCATCTGGTAGCTCTGACCCTACACTCAAGAACTTTTCTGGAAAGACTTCCCATTTTTCCAACTGAGCTTCTCGCGAATAATCTTTATTTCTCGATGACACTGTGATTGGAATGTGTTCTCCGATCACGCGTGCGTGGTTGGCCAGTAAATCATTGTCTTGTTCTCTTCCGATTGAACCTAGTTTCTTCAATTCAGCTTTTGCAATGGCCTCCGACACCTTAGTCTTACCCTTCGCTTCTTTTTCCGATTCTCGACTTCTCTTTAGAATCTCTGCTTCTAGCATTCTAATTCTTTCTCGCAACTATGATACCTCCATCGCCGGAGCTAACTCTAGTTTCAATTCTTCTCTTGAAGTTCCCTTCTCCATGGATTGTGTCGCTTTGTTTTTACTTGCGTCTATACTCAACATGTAGCACTCAAATTCTCTTGTGTGCATCAACCATCCTAGCAACTCCTGATCGGAATCGTCGTTATAGAGCAATGGATTTTGATACTCTCCCATCTTCGTGTCTTGATTCTTAAAGAGCTGCAAGTTGAACCCGTCTTGAAGCAGATTCTTGTAGGTGTCTGTGTTCAAAGAAAACCTGGCTCGTGCACTCTCGTGCCTTGCTTTCTCCTTCTCTTTCCTTTCCATCTCATCGACTATTATTGTCTTTTTCTTGTTGCTCGAGGGTGGGGATACTTGTATTTGAATCCGATCAGACTTTGGCCCTATCGAAATAAAACCTATGCGCCAGTCATGCACACATTCGGCTTGCACCAGCCATGGCCGTCCAAGTAGGATCGAGAAGGTAGCCTCTGAGGTCCTTGGTCTTACTATTAGATAATCAACTTTAAACTCTAAACCGCCCACAATTGTACTTACATTCTTCAAAAGGCCCGCAGGCTTCACTTGTGTTTGGTCTGCCATTCTCAAAGACATCGGCGTCTCTTCCATGTGGTTGAGGTCTAAGGCTTTCATCATCAATTCGGTCATAAGGTTGACTGCGGCTCCACTATCTAACTGAGCACCAGGGACTGCATATCCTTTAATTTCGACCGTCACAGCTGGAGCGTTCGAATCAATTTGCGTCGTAATACTTTGAATGATCCCTGGGACATCCTTGTCTTGTCTCTTTTTATCTCGAGCTTTCCTCGGCTTCTTAATATATTCGTTATAGAATTGTTTCCTATAAACAGGCGAACATTTTAGCAATGTGCCAATGTCCAGCGTGACTTCAGTGTCAGCAAGTAACTTCACAATATCTACTTCTTCCGAACTTTGTCTCTCCTTTCTAATCTTAGGAGCTTTCAATCTTTCAGGGAATGGTGCTATGCCCGGCACAAACTCCTTGGTTACTGGTGGAAGGATCTCAATCTCTTCCCCATCCTCAAACTCTTGCCGCTCAACAAATCCTCTAACCTGGTTTTCTACCTCTTCGTGTTCCGCTATCCTCTCTTGACTCCCTTCTTCACCTTCGCCTCCTGAATTCTTCTTCGAGTACTCTTGAGTCCTTGTGACTACTGCCACAGTTGGATCTTTGTGTGGTTTCTTGGCCTCGTAAGCATCCACAAAGTGCATCGACGAGCTGGAGCCTTCTTGAGGGTTCGGTGTCTTGAACACTACTCCGATCGTAGGAACGTGCTCTTGAGCTCTTGATGTGGGATGCATCTGAGTATCAACATAGTTCGAGGATCCTACTGGTCCTTTTTCCTTGCCGGCGGCAGCTCTTCGTTTTGGACAATCTTCATCAAAGTGGCCCTCCCCACTACAGTACCTACATAGCGGGGTATAATCAATTGGCTTCTTTTCGTTTGGACATCTAGATTGAGTATGGCCAAAGCCATGACATCTCCAGCACTGGATTGGACCATCTCTTCTTTGATCACGCGGAGTTCCTCTTGGATAGTCTACTCCTTGACCCTGAGCACCATATCCATAAGTTGGTCTGTTTTCCCAACGAGATGTAGGTGGTACACTTTGAGCAGGCAAACCCGTGTAGGGTCTTTCTCTTGTATCTCCTGATTTTATGGTCCTCTCTTCATAGGCTCTCTTGTTGTAACATCGGTCCTCTGTGTGATTTGTTCTTCCACAAAAAGTACAACGCATCCTAGGTGGCGATCTATCTGTGAATACTCTCGAGACTGTGGGGCATTCTGAAGCCAAATGGCCATAACCGTGGCACTTCCCACACCATGTATTTGATCGAAACACTTGATTCAGGTTTGTTGTGACCTCTGGTTTTACTGTGTACGTCTCTTGAGTTATCGTGGCAACTTTTATAGCTTGCGTGACCAATTCTAATATTCGTTCTTCGGTTAGCGCAGGCTTTACTTCGCCTGGAGCGCTAGTGGCAGCTACAAAAGCTGGGGTCGTCAATGCGGGACTTCCTTGACCCGGATCTTTCATCGGTATATTTCCTGGGCCTCCCATAGGCTCGTATAAGAGCTCCATCTTCCTTTGTTGGCATAATTGGACTTCCTCCCAAAGCCTTGCTTGTTCCTTAGCATCCATTAAGGTCGCAGGTCTTGTCAGGCTGATATGTTGTTGCGCCTTAGGATCTCTCAATCCTGAAATGAATCTTCGTTTCAATGTCTCATCATTCGGGGCATTCACGCCCATCTTTCTTACTAATGTTTCCATTCTCTGAATGTAGTTATCGATGCTCTCGTTTACTCCTTGTCGCAAGTAATCCATTTGTTGGGCCAATCTGTCTTGGAAGCCTTGTCGTCGAAACTTTGCCAAGAAGGCTTCCTTGAGCATCTGATAAGTTCCACGCTCTTGTGGTGTCAGATTTCCATACCAATTGGCTGCCTCATCACGGAGAATAGCCGGAAAAATTCTCAACCTTTGATCCTGGTCAACTACATCATTGGCCTCACAGGTAACCTCAAACAACTGGATAAAACTATCCGGATCTTCGTCCCAAGTACCCGAAAATTTGGTGAAGTCCCCCAAGTGAACTGAAATCCGCTGAGCCATTTCCAACAGAGGCGTGATGTCGATATCACTTCGATCCCAAAAATTTAGCACACGTGGCTTCAAGACCCCTCCTTCAAATTGTCGTACTTGATTCGCGACCCTCCTACGGGAGTACACGTTTTTGACCGATTTCTTCGAACCAATCGAGGTCCACTCACCTGGTGGTTCCCACCTTCTCCTTTCTCTTTCAAGGGCTCTTCTCTGAGCGCGTTCCCCTCTTTGAGTTTGTGTTGCTACTGACGATGAGCTCCCCTCGCTCATGTACTAGATCGTGGGGTCCGCAAGCTCGGCCAACCTCTGGTGCTAGGCAAACCTATGGCACTCTCTTATAGAGACGTACCAAGCAAATTCCCGGCAAACGCACCAAATGAACGGCTCTTACGCCCAAGGAAAAGATGATTACACGAGACTTTATTTTGTTCAAATCCCTCGGAATTGGTCTACTTGGATTACCTAAAGCCCACAATTATCTCGAAATGGATTTTTCTTATGGCTATGCACTAGCGCATATGTTCCCGGCAGACGCACCAAATGAACGGCTCTTACGCCCAAGGAAAAGATGATTACACGAGACTTTATTTTGTTCAAATCCCTCGGAATTGGTCTACTTGGATTACCTAAAGCCCACAATTATCTCGAAATGGATTTTTCTTATGGCTATGCACTAGCGCATATGTTCCCGGCAAACGCACCAAAATGATTCGTCTCTAAGCCCACGGGAAAAATGGTTATATGAGACTTTATGATGTTCAAAACCCAAGAACTTGGCTGCATCAGTAACACTAATTGTTGAGTATGCAGTTGACAACAAGATCATGTTCTTCTTTGAGTATTCATCTTTGATTGCAGCCACAATTTGTTGGACAGCAGGACTCCATGAATAACCTTTAAATGCTTCATGTACACCTGCATAATCATATGTCCACAGACACTGCCCAATCTTCCAAGCAGCAACCAACTCGGGCTGGCCTTGTTTGACAGCTGACGGTACACGCTTCCACAAAAATCTTGCACCATTCCTAAATATTCAACGCAAATCAAACATTATAAATAACACAGCAAAAGCATTTGACAATCCCTCCAAACGGACAAATATGCTTTGAGATGCCCATCGATAAAGGCTGTAGATAGCCACCATATAATAGCTGACAGACAAAAAGAATGTACATGCAGTCACCCTCACAAATGGCTTGCATTTAGACAGCAGAAAAACTATTATTGCCAATATGATTTGCTTGTAATCATATTTCTCACATAACAGGATAGAAGCTTAGCTATTGTCTCATCACAGGTCTGCAATAACAGCCTCAAAAGTTCCATGGATTGAAAAAGGTGCCAGCCCTTGCACAAGAACACAGCAGTGCACTTCATGCACTACTTTGTTCAACATGACAATCTTGTTGAATAAACATGCAAGGACAGTGGCTCACATGGCTGGGGTATGCTGTATAGCAAGAGCAAACAATCTCCATACATGCATGCATAGTTCGCAGAATTCAACTTTGGAGATTACAGACTATTTGCTGCTAGCACTTTCGCAATCTCTAGGTATAGAAGATAGGGAATCGATTCAGTCACTCTTGAGAGTCATCCAAGAATAACAAAATCATACCCATCATTCACATTGATGGCTAAATACACATATCAAGGAATGGCCCGTCTCTAATAATAACCACAAGATTCCACATCAGCATACCCTTCTAGATGATGCACACACACACACTGTTTTCCCACTTATCAATGACACGCGTATCTTCTTAGACAAGTGGACACATACATACATATTACATACACATTTCAAGGAATGGTCTGTCTCCAATTATAACTACAAAATCCAAATCAGCATACCCTTCTAGATGATGCGTGCACACTACTTTACCGACTTATAGGAGGCACACATACCCTCTTAGATAGGTGCACGCAGACGCACATGGATGAGCACGCCTTAATGCACTTTTTCAGTAAAAAGTCTGAGATAAACAGAAACTCGAGCATGGTAAATTATATACACTAAGCAATGCATCAAAAGAAAACAAGTAAATATATAAAACCATTCCCACCACAATCAAAAAGAATGACGCATCAAAGAGAGCTAATTTAAATCTTACAGGTCAGAAATATATATGTGTCCGAGAAAGTGAAGTGCATACGGCCAATCTGATGGTTTCTCCAGTCCCTTTGCAGCCATCGTCTTCTTCCCCTTCAGCCACGTTTAAATCGGTCTTCGATGCCTCTGTACTTTGTCCCAAAAAAAACTTCGGTGCCTCTGAATATCCACTAAGGGAAAGACCTGGCCTCTTTCCCCCTCTTCTATTATCTGCAGCAGCGCTTCAAGAATCCACTGACTGACTGAGGCTCTCGAGAGTGGAAGACCTTCATGTGGTGTGTGAGCGGTCTTCAATGGCCGTTCAGTATAAGATTGCAAAGTGAAGAGAACTTCAAGAACTGAACCCCCACACTCATAATGACATTCTCCTTCCTGCTGGCATCGACCAGTGTTGATAAAAAAACAAGAACGTAGAACTGCCCTCTACAACCCTCCTTCCCCCTTCACAGTAACCATCAAATTCAGCAGCAGCTAGCTCTTTCTGCCCCCTTGTCCACGCTCCTTGGGTGAAATAAGACCCCTCGACGCACAATAGAAAAATGAATCGAGGTCTTTGGGCCAGAAGGAAAAAAAACAGGGAGCGACCTCCTCCTTCTCTACATTCCTCCTTCTGTCGCTGCACTCGGCCCTCCCCAAAAAAACGAAGCCTTCGACTGAGACTCCTCCTCGTTGCCTGCTCACACCTAAAAAACAGAGAGCCACCACCGGCAAATTTGCACACACGAAAAAAAGTAGATAACACACCCCCCTTGGACGGCATATGCGTTCCTCCCCTCTTCGCGCGTCAGAGGATGGGCCAAAAAGACCCGCCATCGCCGCCTGCCTGCCATGCTTTTCAAAAAAACAAAAAAAACGTTTTACTTGTCAGATCTGCAAAGAAACGGACCTGCCAAAAATAGCTCACTGCACATATTACGGTAGTTGGCAGCATAATTAATTTCATTGACACCTAGAGGGTCAAGAACAGTGTGCAATTGCTAGGCGATCCTATTTGAAATGTGCCCACTACTAGCTCAACAGATTTGGATCGACATCCACAAATAGAATGGTCACTATTGAACTGCTTGGCCGGGGATTTCATAGTTGTGAAAGATAAGGAGCACACGCTTGAGACTGATGGAGGAAACTTCGAAGCTAAGAATGATATCACTCGATTGCGATTGGTGAAACCAATGGAACACAGGAGCTTTCCCATTGTATATCAAAAATTACAAATGACCTCCTCATCTGCATGCACCACAATAACTCGTCCTATGCTGGAATACTCGCCTCTATGGACATGAATTGATGCCTCGTTTTGCGTCCTTATTGATCATGCTAATTCCCCGTAACCTCTCATTCATATCCTACAGATGATTGAAAAACCTTCCTCCAACGCCAAAATCTACCAGATGTCTTAGCGCATCCCCACCTTTGGTTTACAAAAGAAACTCACTGGCTCTTGAACAAACAACCCTTTATCTCATGCAATCCTACCCCCTTCTTTCTCAACATCATACTTGAAGCTCACTGTCACGTTTGAAATCCTTGATGTCATTCCCTTACTTGCCAAGGGATAACCTGCATGAAAACCTTTACCATTACGTAAGGACGTGCAAATAAGCCTTCTGGACTTCTCTTCTTGTGTTATCAAGACCTTCTCAGAACCCTTGATGATAAAGTATCTTCCAACATCAAAAGCACAATGGCCTTTTTCAAGTGAAACCTTTTCTCCACATCCCTGCAGCCAATATCTCCGCATGCTTCTCATCAATTATCAAACTCATTCTGCAATACCTGAAATCAAGCGTATTTTCCTGCCAATTAGAACCGCATTAGTGCATAAAAATCCACCATTTTTGGGGCTAACAGGCATATAGGATACTCTTCGGACGATCCTCACGGTTATAAAAAAAACTAGAGGTGTTTCCAGTAGGTAATTTCATGCATATGGAAATTCCATTTGTAGAAACATCTAGTTCACAAATTGCAATCAGAGATGTGGAAATGTCAAGTCGTAAGTAAAGGATTTAAATGCACCAAAAGATGTGGAAAATTTAGCTAGTAGAGATGTTAAGTGGCAAGTAAAAGATTTAAATCCACCAGAATACCACAGACAGGTCAGTGCTAGGATGGTAGATGTGATGGAACAATGGATAAGTAAGTGGGAGTAGTGCTTCCACTTATGTAATATTGTTGATTGGAAACAAAATATCCAACATGCCCCATATAGTTTAATGATGTTCCTCACTAGTGGTGGAGGAAAATTGAGTAGGATGAGATAGAGCTAGCCACTTGGGAAAAATTTTAGATGATCTTTTATGATAAGTTTATTCCACTAGATGAGCACACCAATGAATTAGATTCTTGGGTTTTCTTACAGAAGAAACAACTCAAAAAACAATATTACATCGATAAATACAGAGAGATCGTCTTAAAGATTGTAGATCAAGTGCTTGATTTTCTCCAACTGCATCAGTTCATACTTCGTTTTCGAGAGACGTTGCATCCACTTGTGCACAAGGAGTGCTTCTACTCCTTAAATGAGGCTCTAGAACTAGCCTTGGTCTTGGAGGATGGGTGAAACTCATGACCCCAACTTGTAGGACTAAAGAAAACATGGACAAGATTTAGGAAGCCCATAGATTCAGTTTCAATTTCGAGTAAACAAATGAATATCATATAGACTTCCAATCATGAGTAGAAAAAAGTTGTATCTTCCATGGTTTATAGAGCATTCTATCATTCAATTCTGACACAAAAGTATAAGGAAGATGATCTTCATGAGGGCCTTAATCATGGATGCCTAGGTCAACATGCATATTGTCTGTCTGTGTCCAAAGAAAAAAAAAATATGGAGTGATGGTGGTCGAGAGATAGTCTTCATTGTCTACTTCATCATCTCCTTTGGATTTTGATATTTTAGCATAGATACAGAGGTAGATCCTTCATATAAGAATAAGAAAGCCATCTTGAATATTTTGGTCACCAAGAAGGTGACTACTCTACCAAATGTGGTATTTTATCTAGTTGCATTAAGAGGTTATCAATTCCCTGACACTGAGCTGGTTGTCATGAGAGGGAAGGTGAATGGACATCCTATAAGAATATTATTTGATACATGATCTACACATAATGTGATCAAATTTTCTTTTTTTAAGAAATCAAAGTTAAAAACCAATCCATTTGAGTATACCGACATGGTAGAGTTAGCAGATGGAAATGGATATAAGAATTTGGATCAACAAGTAGTTGTGTTGTGAGTTCAAATTTAGACTTAAAGATGAGCTAGATTTCAAGATTGCTAGGCAGGATAAATTTGATTTGTTCTCAATAAAAGGTGGCATGCAAGTAAAAAGGTCATTATAGATTTTTGGACTCACATATATTATTTCTTCCATAATGGTCACCACATTACCATCCGTGGAGAGACTGATGTTCAAAACTATAGACAAATGTCTACCTCTATGATGGTTAACACATAGCATAAGTTTCTTTATTTCTTGTATTTTGAACATAAAGAGTTATTATCTTTAGAGATTCAAAATAGTTTGGAAGCTCAACTAGCTTCTAAAATGAAAACTGAACTTCAACATTTGCTTCTTTCAGAATTTCCTACAGGTCTTTTGCCTCGTAAAAAAGTGGAACACATTATTGAGCTATTATCAAGAGCTCATCCACTTGCCATACATGTGTATTGCATGAGTCTATAGGAGGAGGTAGAAATATGTCATAGAATCAAGGAGTATCTCCATAAAGGACTGATCAAATCAAGCTATTCACCTTTCATGGCCCTATTGCTCCTGGTTCACAAAAAGGATGGATCATTTAGAATGTGTATAGATTACACAACCTTGAATAAAGTAACCTTAAAACACCAATATCCAATGCCTTATATGCATGATATATGGATGCACTAGGACGTGCCATTGTATATAGTAAGATAGACTTAAAAAGTGGTTATCATCAAAGAATAGTTAAGGATGATGATGATGTACATAAGTAAGCTTTCTGTACTAGATTTGGTCATTATGAGTATCTTGTAATGCTCCATCTACTTTTGGTATGCCCATGAATGATATTTTTTTGCCCCTTTATTCGTCAATCTATGGTTGATTTTTTGGATGATATTTTGGTTTATAATAAAAATTTGAAAGATCATGAATGCAATTTATGTACAATTTTTAAGATGTTGAATAAGAATAATTTGTATATCAACCCAGATAAGACACAACTATGTCTATTTGAGGTCGAGAACCTAGGACATATAATTTCTATAGATAGAATTAGAATGGACATACAAAAAGTTTTGCTGATCCCCACTTGGCCAATTCCTCAGAATGAGCACCAATTGTGATCATTTTTAGGATTATCACGCTTTTAGGAGAAATTCATTGCTAGCCATTCACACATAATTGTGCCATTGAAATATTTATTGCAAAACAGTCAAAGGTTTGTGTGGGGTAGTGCACAACAACAAGATTTTATTGCATTGAAACAAGGAATTTCATGTGCCCTAGTTTATTTGATAGTAGATCCATTTGAACTAGAAACCAACACTAGTGGCATCGGAGTTGGTGCAATTTTAATTTATCCAATGCAATGAAGGCAGGTCGATTCATTAAGGGTGCATGAGAAAAGGAAGCCAAAGACATGAGAGCCAAAGAGAAGAGCAAGGAGGATTAAGCAAACATAGAAATCAATGAAGATCCAATAATTAGGCCTATGAAGTTTCTAAATGCGATTTCTTTTGAAATAGTGAACTTATCACTAGACTACAATGTAAATACCTATTTTCATACTTATGAATTCATTTTATTCAAGCCAATGAGTCCTTGAGATTGATGAGTGTTAAAAGAGCCTACATATTATTTTTCATAAAATTTTTAGAGAAAATTAGCTGAGAAACCTAATTTTTAACTAGATTAAACACTAAGTCTAAACTAGGCCAAAACTAATAGAAAAATATAAAAAGAGTTAGAAAGCTCCTTTTGGGGGTTATCTAGTTAGAGAGTGAACTTATTCTTGAGCACTTCATACTTCCTTTGAGTTCTCTAATAGAGGATTCCATTGTTCCCTCTCTTTGTCTTGCCTTCTATGCAGGTGTATATGCGTGTGCATGCCATGTGCTTCTCACTCACTCACTTGTGAATTCCACTTGCTCATGGTCTTCATACCATGCTCATGTCTCCATGGATTTAAAATTATGAGGTAGATCTCCTCACATTAGTTCTCAATATTGTGCTAGAGTGACACCAGATTTGGCACCGTTGTCGAGGAGTGAGCTTTGAAGATTAGTGTGTGATGGTAAGATGTAGAGATTTGACATCGAGATTGTAGGCAATAATCTTTCTCTTCACTTTTTACCTTCTTCATCACCATCCCTACCATCCCTCTATTCCCCCACCTCCATCTCCATCTTTGTGAAATTCCACCTTCTTGGTCATATTTCCACCTCCACTTCATTCTTCTCATTTCATTTGTGAGAGAGAGCGACCTAGTGTATTGTGTTTTTTTGTTTTCTTGTGAGATTTTTGGTAGGTACTAGCATGAGCAATAGCTTCAACAAGTAAAAAAAAAAAAAGCTAGATGCATCTCAAGACGAAGACCTCTATGTATCGTGATAGACAAAAAACTCGGGTATTTTCTAGATGCAAGTAGAGAACCTAGGCTACTCAATGTGCAAAGCCTGAATCACTATAATTTTTGGAAAATAGGCATTAATTCTATCCATCATGACACACAAATGTGTTTGTCATCTCTTAACAACAAATGACACAAAGACCTAGGAAAAATATTGTCCATCATGACAAACACCCCTGTCCATTGTGATAGATAGCCCATTGAACCCTTTGACCATCACGATAGACTAATTGTCCATCAGGATAGACACACCTTGTGACAACTCTATCGGTCATGATAGATAGCACGACACAATAGACCCTATCGATTATGATACACCGACCTATCATGGCAAACACGTCTACCATGACAGATGTGTCCATCACGATAGACAGACCCCCGTGATAAACTCTATCCATCACGAGAGATCAGTCTATCATGACAGACATGTCTGTCACGACATACCTATCCATCATGATAGACAAAACTCCATGATAGAATCTCTCCACTGCAATAGATAGAGCTTGTCTATTGCAACAGACAAAGCCTATCCATCATGATAGATAGAAAAAAATGGGAATTTTTATGGTTTACAAAATTGGTCAATTTTGCAAAGACTTGATACTTCTTGGAAGGGCTAAGCAAGCTCACTGTACATCCTGGGCAATGGAGCATCACCAAGGGCATCAAGCGTGAGTTTGGAAGAACTCTCAACCCCCTCAATCAATTTTCTAGCTTAGGCTTTATGGGATTAGTGAATTTGATCAATTCAGACTATGATAGGCATGAACAAACTCAAGAGTCAATAATTTCTCAAGCTCAAGGATAGAGTAAGCTAAGTCAGGGAAAATCTAAGTGGAAAAGAACTTAATCTAATTGAACAAAATGTCAAGTACGAAAAAATTTAAGTGCTCCTAATGATGCATATATAAATTCAAGAAAAGTACACCAAAAATTAATTAAAACAAACAAGTGGATGTTGCAAAAGAGTTTTGCAATGAGGTTGTACTTGAGAATTGGAAAAATCATCAAAACATATGAACCATAGGTCAAGTAGACACTTTGGAATGGATAAACAAAGCATTAGATCATCTAAAGCTAGTGTCAATCACACAACTTAGTCATGGACTCAACAACTAAATGGCTATTCTTACATATTGAGCTAAAAAACGAGTGATTCAAAGATGCCTGTTCGCATCAAAAGACCCAGAAGAAGTTTAAAGTTAGCTTATTTATATACCCTTGAAGGTCCCTATAAGACTCAACATACAAACCAACTCCTTAGTTGCATGCATCTACGAGGATGGCTTGAGGCGATTATTGATCCAACTAAGAAACCTTATCAAACCTTCAAAATTGAACACCTAATGGTCAAATTCAAATGGGGATTTTACATTGATAAGCAAGGAACCATGTGTGTGGTTATAAACTTCCCAAATAGGATGGATCAATTTGGAATACTCATTCTTGAGTCAAAAATAGGAGACTTGGGCCAAGAGAACATGGGAAAAGAGCCTAAAACACATCGTGGCATGTCAATCCTATCAAGGATAATCACACTAGAGAGGATCACATAGACAATAAAAGCATTGAGCTTTTCGTGAATAGGGATACTGATGAAACATTCTTGAGATTCAAGCCTGTCAAACCAAGTAAGGTAGACCTAGTAACGACTCATGAGTTCAAAGACCCTGGAATCCCTGAGAAGGTAATCTATTTAAATAACTCTTCTGAGACAATGTTTGTGGTAATGGAGCATGGTAGACATGCCTACACTTGGAAGGGTGAACTTGAACTTTTTTTCCATCCACCAAGATCACATGGTTCTTGTGGTCAGCATGGAGATGGATCCTCTCATATCTCACAAAGAGAAGACTGGAGAGAGACCAAAAGTGAGTTTCACAACCCTAGAGAAAGGTAAAGGTTAAAGACTAAAAAAATTGATTAGGAGAGATCAAGAGCACCTAGGCATCAAAGAGGCATGAATTAATTTCCCCTACCTAGACCTAAAGAACACCCTAGGATATTGAGATCTACTCAACTAGTAAAGTCTATGAAGAATTACTTTGATGGCATGGGAGATCCTTATGTCCATGTAACAGAATTTAGACAAGTGTTAAGAGTGGAATATGTCAATGATTTGTTAACTTAATGCAATTCTTTTGGTTTAAATTTAAAGAATACCACATTGATATGGTTTTAACCCTCACATCAAGGTCAATTTAGAGATATCAACTAGTTACTAGAAGCATTCATTATGGATTTTTCTAAGAGTGGAATTAGGCATAATACTTCATCCTTGATCCATAACCTTCAACAAACACCTCAAGAAATAGTTAGGCTAGCAAGATGCAAATTTAGGCAATACATTGAGAGATTCCCTATTCCAAAGCTACCCATATCATCCAAACAAGTGGCATTGTTCTTAGATAGTGAGAAATTGGGATCATACATGTACCTGAAGGAACCTAGGACCATAGAGCAATGCATACAAATGTGCATTGACATTGATTATAACTTGGGAGATCAGTTGGAACTTTCAAATATTTATAAGGCATTAGATAGTTGTACTAGTTTCACAAAAAATCTCTCACCATCAATGGATGATTTAGCAGAAAACGTAGCTCATAAGTTAGGAGTCTTGAGTAGAAAAACCACAAGGATGGTATGAGTAAGATGATGCTATAATTGTGGAGGACACCACATGGCTAATGTTTGCCTCATCATGGACCCGAATCAAGGGAACCGAAAGAGCCAGTATCGCACCACAGAGAGGAAACACACCAACCACACTATACAAGATTTCCCTTACGACAAAGAGGTGGTTAGAGAAAACTATCAACAAACATATTAGTAGCCAGGGATACTGAAACCAATACCAACAATAGCCATATTCTAGGCCCCAAAAACCATACCAACATCAATAGTGAGCTCAAAAGAGACCACATCCTATGTTAGGTCAATGACCTCCACACCTGCAAATGTTATTTTGGTCAAATATGCTAAGACGGAGGATACCTTGAATAGAGCGATAGTATGAGCTTCCCCAATGATCTCAGAAAGTGATCTGAATGCTCAGAATTCGGCTCAGCCCATGTGGATAGCCCACTGACTTACTACATGGATTCATATGAGCACAATAAGGTCTATCCATATGAAACATCCATATAATCAAATTGGGAGCCTCAATACTCCAATTTGATTTATACAAATCCTAAACCTAGGCCTTAACTAAGGTAGATAAACCCAAGCACCTAGAGGACCATGCTATAGATGTCATGGAGTTCACTTCATATGTGATTGTCCATTTCTTCTACAATGACTACCTCAACCTATGGTCATTCTAGAATTTTATCTCGCTTGTGGAAAAGAACACCTTTTGAGAGATTTCCTTAAGAATCTAGCCAATATGCAAAAGATTACACCAATCAATGTTATTGGCTTGGTCATAGAATCAAATAGAATTGAGACAACGACAACCCCTGTACAAGTAGTTACAAGAGCATAAATGCTATAATAGAAACTAGCTGTAGATAAAGAGAAGAAGTCAGAGGCCAATCAGTTAGAAAGTGTGGGTAGGAAAAGAACAAAAGCTTGAAAGGATAGTCGAGAAAGAATGAAGAGACAATGGTCTAGAAAGATGTGAAAACTGGAAGAAAGCCTACAAGAAATGAAAAAAAGAACTAGTTGAGATTGCATCCTAGATGCATTCTCACACACCACCCTTACCATCTCATCAAAACCCACCCATTCCACCACCACCCGGAGCAGGATTAGTTTTAGTTGATCCTACTCCTTAAAACTTGGACATGATGTTCAAGGCCTATCATGCTCAAATTCAGGAAGGGCCTAATGTTGGAGAGTTAGATAAGTGCTACCCCAAAGTGGATCTAGAGATTGAGAGGGCTAAGCTTTCTAAAAATTTGGCAGAACTAGCTCAGGCTATGTTTGATGCAAGCTCTCATTTTAATTGGACCAACTTAGTGAAGCCACACCTACATTTTGAAGGACTCTTAGAGAGGTTAGAGCGATTGGTTGCTAAACCCAAGACTTTGGCTACACCCAAGGCTCAAGGTAGTGGAACTGAAAGAATAAGCCTACCTCCTCAAAAAACTTATGTTCCTAATTCTATAGATGATGGAGTTCCTTTCTCTATAATCATTATTCCCATGAGTTCTTAAGAGAGATACAAGAGGAGAAATGGGCCCACATGAGGGAGAACCTACCTCCTATTGAGATAGTGGATGATCTTCATGATCAATTCCCTTAGAACATTTCCTCTATCTATGGAGAGCAAGAAGATGATAATCAAAGACCTCACAAATATAAAAGTTAGAATCACTATCAACAAGTTAAATCTTAATATGGGTAAAGGGCCATCGAAATACAATGAGTATGGAAAAGACCTTACTAGGATAGGGATCGATATTCTTACCCTAGGCAACAACAT
>CM035407.1:98865541-99020541 GCA_020310875.1 Ceratopteris richardii
TCTTCGGATCTTGAAAGAATTCTAGTGTTGCCTAGTTCTTCAGATATCTTCCATCCAATTGCTGATTTCTCATTTAGTATCTTTGAGATTAAGTGCTTCTTGTTGAGTAAGAAAGGGAAACTTCATGTCTCACCATGCATTCATCCTTTGTCTTAAGAGAAACCAATCACCGTAGTTGAATTTTCATCTCCAATCATTGTTCTCAATTTTCCATCCTCTTTTGGGTTGGGACCATAGATCCTTGCATTGTTGAGAACCTTTGCACCATAGTTTTTTTTTTGGTTGTTTGGATGTTCTCACTTTTAGTTACCTTGATGAAATCTATTGATTACTAGATTAAATCTATTTTCATAAGGTCACCCACTTCCAATCATTACTAATTGAGCAATGCTTCTTCATTTTACTCCATGCCACCAATGGAGAATCCTTAGAAATAATTGGGCCTAGCAAAAATAGCAGTGTAATAGGATTAAGGCCTTGCCACCTAGACACACCCAAAAGCTTGAGGTTATTGATATTTATGAATATAAGACCTAACCACAATTCCGTATTGTTTAACTAAGCTCTAATCACCCATTTGTATGCGAGTTTTCTTGCCATAAATTCCACATCCAAAATACTAAGACCACGCGCCAACTCAAGGCAAGTGAAAATATCCCATTTTATTTAAGGAATTCATGTTTTATTGGGTTCTCTCATCCAGAAATACTTTCTATATATTCTTTTCATTTTCATCAACTTAGAATTCGATGGCCTCCTACATGCAAGAAAATAAATGATAGATGAAATGAGGAAAGTGTTGATCACCATTTCTCTACTAGGGACATTTAATTTCATTCCTTTCTAGTACTTGAAATTTGATTCTAATTTATTCAAAATCGATTCCCACCACTTTTGGCTCATCAGGACATGAAGCCAAAAAGAATAGTCACAATCTTGAAAACATGGTTAGAAAGAAGTTCTTGGCACCCTTGGGTTAAGATAAACTATGTAGGAGCTTGAGAGATGGCTTTAAAAGCAGTTTTGGAGTGGTGAACGTTTGAGCTAGAGGCATAGTAGAAGATATCATGGCATGAAGAAATTTTTTGATCTACTTCTCGTCTCATTATGACTGAAAGAATCATAATTAATCATCTTCAAACATTCTCAGCACCAGTTGTTTCTCACTCTCAGACCTTTGGTTTTTGCACTTAACCTAGTTATCAACAAGACACTTGAGGCTATCAACAATAACAGAAAAACGAAAAGGAACTAAAGGGAAGCCTTTCTAGATAGATATTTTGAGCTTAATAGGATCTCAAATACTCCCATTGATATTTCCATAGGTGGAGGCATTGCCCATGATCAAGGAAACCATTCTAAAAGGAAAGGGTCATATGTGAAGTCCTTGAAGAGGTTGTAAAATGGTGTCCCGTTCAAGTCTGTCAACAGCCTTTTCACAAAGTTAGACTTCAGAAATATCAAACTTTCATTGAATTATTTATGATATTCAAGAACTTCCCAAATGTGAGTGATAGCATCTAGAATGGATATGCCTTTGATAAAGCCTTTTTACCCTTACTTAACTAATGACAAAGGTGATAAGTGATGGGCATGGTGAGAGCCTTGAAAATAACCTTGTATGTAGTTTGAAGCATAGTAATCGGCCTCCAACTTTTTCTATTTTGTTCGTATTCTTCTTCTTGTAGATACATTTAATGATACCTTTGTTCAAACACATCACAATAGCTCCAAATCTAAAAGCTTAGTTCCACAAGACCTAAAGGAAAAGTAATGGAATCAGTAAATTCTTTAAAGAATTCATTAGTGACACCATCGAGGCCAATGCTCTTACCCAATGGAAGGCATCCATCACATCCTCAGTTTCACCAATGGAAAGAGGTTCATCCAGGCAATAGGGTAAGGAAGGTAGGATCTTCTTGGATTCAAAACTCAAAGTTTTGGCCACGCATTCCTTTCTTCATTCAAAAAGAGGAGACATAACACCAAATTGTTCCGTAAAGTGTTGTACAATAAGATCATGATTTTCCTTCTCCTTCTTATGTTCTAGACCATTCTTATTGATCATATCACCCAATTAGTTTTCTTTACCTACTTCTTTGTTCAAATTCTACACATTTATTTAGTCGATTTTTGCACTTTTCCTATTCACCACTCTTTGAAAAAGATGGAAAGCTTCTAATGCTGAATTTCCTCTACCTCTCCCACCTCATTCCTTAACTTTAAGAAGATTTTTTTTAAAGATGGAGCTTACCTTTATAAACTTGTTTCTCAAGCTTTAAGAGTCTTCTGTATAGCCTTTCTTTTGTTTCCTTCCTTCTCTTATAGGTTTCCCTTTCTGGATTCGTCCAAAGTTTTATTCTTCATAACATTGTTCAAGCACTTGGCTCGCGAGGCAAAAGTTTAGAAAGCTTGAGCCAAGTGCTTGACAAAGGGTAGCACAAACACCAAAGGTTCTACATGAAACGGTAGTGCCTTCTTAACAAGCATGAAGGATGAAACGTTGGACAAGATAGGAAAATTAATAGAGAACACAATGTCCATGCAATGGGAAATTGTTGAATCACCAAAGAGATTAATAATATATTGGGAAATGTAACTCTTACCAAACCGCTAATGTCCAACAGTTTTCTTAAATAGGAAGTGTGCGCTATGCATGAACTAATTCAACGAGCAACTATATAAGAAAAGGGGGTATAGTACCCATGGGATTACTTTTTCCCACATAGTACGGGCATGCAATCACAATGATGGCTCGAATATTAGAATGATGGTCCTATTCTTTAACGAATGTTAGAATGATGTGTAAACGAGACTCTTTCACCCTAATTACAAAGCATATTAATTGTCCTTTTGTCTCCTTCCTGAGGATCCCATCTATTTTGTAGCTTGCTATTCTCCCAAGCAAACACCTTAATATTTACAATTTTGTGTCTGAAGGGTGAAGAATATTTACAATTGTTGATTCTTCTCGTTAATAGTTTCGGGGTCTTGTTGATACACCAATCTTTAGGATTGATCTCAAAGTTAGTGGCACATCTCTCTTTCCAAACTCTCCAAAGATCTTCTCCAATCCATTCACCAAGCAAGGCATGTTTCTAGTTAAAAGGGGTCTATAGGGATTTAATTCTCCACACCACCTTCAAAACCAAAACGTTCTTGGGACACAAGAAAAAAAGTGTCCCACGTAATCCTTACAATGGAAACAATGCTTCCATCAAGAGGAGACCCCACAATTTTGGTTCCCTTTTACATTGGCCCAAATTCCATGATGGATAATTTTCCGCATAAGTATGGATTTTTTATTCTCAATGAGGGGATGCTAAAGATTGTGGAACTTGAAGTCCCATCTATTATTTGTCAAATTTTGGAACCACTTCCTAATCATTGTAGATTATAGATGAAGATTCTTCTATAGATCGATTCTCTTATCAAAGCTATTTTCATTGTGCCATTTTAAACCTTGTATCTAAGAGGGATCCTTGCCCTAAAGGAGGTCTTCAAAGATTCCAAGCACACATTTTGTCTCTCAATAGACACCAATCATCATAGTTCACTTGCCAATCTGGGTTAATGTCTTCGAATTTAATCCAATGTCTTCTATCTTGGCTCAAAAGATTATTCAAAAAGCAAAATCCTTTGTTCTATGTAGCCTTCACTCTTTGTAAATTGTTCGAGTCAATAGTTGTGATACTTTGGATTGGGAACCAAATTTAATCGTGTTTCCTATTAGGAGAAGCCGACTTCCATTCATCACTAATATTTAGGTGAGGATTCATCTCATTCCAACATTTTGAAACTAAACACAACAAAGGGGATCCTTTGGGCATAACTCGAAAAGGGCAAAATGGTAGGGTGAGTAAGTCGTGCCCTTTCCACCTTGATAACCTAGCAAGCGTAATGTCACTTTTTGTCCTAAAAATAAATTTGGCCCATGAGTTTTTCAGATTGCTGCATGCTTTTATCGACCATTTAGCCACCAATTTAGTAGCTAAGCGCTTGATGTCGAGAATGCGAAGCCTTCCCCATTTTTTTCCTCTCATAAACCTCAATTTCATTTTGGATATACTCCTTTTGTTATGATCAAACATCCGAGGAGAGTTTCTACACATTCTTTCTAACATCCAAGATAAGACAATCGATGGTGATGGCAGAAATTAAAGGAGCCATAGGACAACCCTCTCTAGTCAAGTGTTTTAATTTAATAGACTTGGATAGTTGCTCGATTGATATTAATATGAGATAAGGCATTTCCACAAACCATCGACATCATCCTTGTACTCTTACAGTCACATTCCAAATCTTCTAGGGATTGAAGAATATACTCCTACTCAGGTCTGTTCTAGTCTTTTTCCAAGTTGATTTTAAGAAAGAGAATATCCTCCTAGGATTCCTTTGCATAGTCAAGGCCCTCCTAGATTTCGATGCTAGCCTCTAGGATGGACCTGCCCTTTATGAACACTTTTTGTTCAATATTGATAAAAAATTGAAGATGGAAAGAAATGCGATTAGCATGGACCTTAGAAAAAATCTTATAAACTGTTTGTATCATTGTAATAGGCCTTCAATTTTTATTATATTCTTGCATTTTTTGTGAATTAATTTGATCAAAACTTTGTTCAGCGGT
The DNA here is from genome assembly GCA_020310875.1 of Ceratopteris richardii. Taxonomy (NCBI): domain Eukaryota; kingdom Viridiplantae; phylum Streptophyta; class Polypodiopsida; order Polypodiales; family Pteridaceae; genus Ceratopteris; species Ceratopteris richardii. Next base: position 98,870,169 of record CM035407.1, read on the forward strand.
GGAACTGGGTGCTTGCCAAACTCGAAAACAAGCTTAACTATTGGAGAGGTATGCAAATCAATCTTGCTGGTCGTGCTATGGTTATCAACACGTTCCTCTTATCATCTACCATTTATTTCCTTTCTTGTTGGAGACCGAAAGAGCAAGATCTGTCCAAACTGGATAGTATTTGTAGAAACTTCCTTTGGACGGGCGACCACAATAGGCGGGGGGTGCCTAAAATTAAATGGTCCATCTGCACCAGCCACAGAGATAGTGGGGGACTTGGTATCTTGGACATTGGGTGCATGGCTAACAAACTGTCGGCCAAATGGATGATTAAGGCTTGGTGCAACGGGGAGGCCTCGTGGGCCAAGTTGATCTTCAGAAACAAGAATGAGTTGGCGCTCATGGGTTTCCCAAATTGGAAGAATCTTGACATATTGACCTTGCTGTTTTCCTCGATCCTCGTCTTCCCGAAAGGCTCTAATCTGGTGTGCTCCCTTTGGAAAAGTTGGAATAAAGTCAAAAGCTTCACAAGAATAAGTGAAGACTCGAAGTGGGCTGCCGGTATCAAACAAAACGACTCTATCTGGTTTCCGATCCATGGCATCCGGAGTGTGGAATCTTGGAACACTCAAAATGCCAAGAAGCTATGGAACAAAGGCTTCAAAAAATGGAAACATCTCTGGAAACAAGACACCAACCGCTGGATCAACTTTGAGGATATTGACCCTAGCATCAACATTTCGCATGAAGAATGGAACACTTTGCAAAGCAGATGTCTCGCCTGGGACCGACACAAAGTTCGCCTTCTCATGGGACACGACATGTCGAGCTCGCTTGGTCTCAAATGGCACAATGGGAATAGCCTATCAAAAATCCCGAACATTAAAGAAACGATCGACTATCAGGTTAACCTCAACAAAAAGTGGTGCCTGTCATGGACGCGGCTTCGGTGGGACATGAAGTTCATGGCTATCTGGCACCCCCTCATAGAAATCAAAAAGTCTGTCCTCTTATGGCAAATTCTTCATCATGGAATCTGGACCAACCTTAAGGCTAGCAAAATTTGTGGGATCCCTCCCTGGTGCAAACGCTGCTACCGGTCTATCGAAGATGTTTCACACATCTTCTTTACCTGCCCCAACTCCAACAGACTCTGGTAGATGGTTGGAAAGAGAATTAGACTTCAAAAACGTCTCAGTTGGCAGCAAGCCCTGCTGGGAGAAGCGATCGGCTGCTCCGCGACTCTCTGGAACGCCATCAGAGGGGAGGTCCTATGGAAAATCTGGCGGGAAAGATGTGCTTTCAACTTCGGTGACTCCCCCAAGGAGTGGTCAATTGAGAAATTGCTGTTCCTCCTTGGCAAAAGGATTGTCAACTGTAAAAAATCCCCCCCTTTAGGCATCATCAAGTACTCCTTTTGATCGATAACAAGCTTAAACCCAAGTGGGCCCCACATGAGGGTGATGAGAGGGTAATTAACCTTCTTTGTAATGTCATCTAAGCTCTGTAAAAGCTTCCCCTGCTTTGTGGGATTTGGGGGGTCCCGTGGGCACTAGTCCCCTTCTCTTGTACTTTTCTTTATTTAATTCAAGTCCGGGAGAGTAGGCTAACGCCGAACTTCCTTTATATTAACAAAAAATTCAGCAATGTGCCAAAGCGCATGGCCTCCTCCCAACTAGGTGCAATGGGGTCCCAAACACCACCTTGAAGGATTTGACGAATTCATTGGTGAGACCCTCTAGATCGGGCCTTTTACCATTAGGAAGGGAACTATTACCTTCTAAAGTTTCTGAATCAGAGATAGGAGAATCCAACAGACGCTCATTATTATCAGGTATACTTTTAGTTTTTACTTCCAAGATGGTTGCCATACACTCCTTCCTATTTGAAGAAAGACGAGAATTCATGCCCTGAATTTGTGCAAAGTGTCTAACAATAAATTCAGCATTGTCTTGTCCGTTTCACACTCTTCACTAAGGTTGTTAGTCATGTAGGGATTGGAATTCTTCTTCTACTTCTTCTTGAGTATTCTACAGAAATATTTGGTAGGCGTTTCCCGCCCATGATTCTATAAATTATATTTGTAAGTTCTCTATTTGAATTTCTTTGTTGTATCTCAACATATTTTTGATGTTTCTAAGTCCTTTTCGGAGGTGGGAATGTCAACAACTGAATCCCTACTCCTCTCATTGAAGTTATGATAAATCATTTCTCTTTTGGTATGCCAAATGTTTTGAAGCATCTTTTGAGCTTGAATGAGAATATTTTGGGTTTTCTCAATGTTCATAGACCAAGTCTTTGTTAGAGAGGAACAAATAAAGAATGTTTGGTTCCATTCCAAGGTGACCTCATGCAGAACCGAAGGGAGGGTGAAGGTCATGGGATTGGCATGAAACAAGGGGGCTATCGTAAGATTAAGCGATTGCTTGAAAGAGAGAAACATGGGATAATGGTCCATACTCTTGGTGAGAGAAGGGACACCCAACGGGTGTATTATATTTTGAGACAAGTAGGTTCTATCTACTGTCACGTTCCAAAGATTTACTTCCGCTTGCAGCTTAAACCAAGAGAAGCCATCAACATCTTTTATCTCAACTAGGTCATGATGAATCTTGATCTTCTCCCATATATCCTTCTCAAGACCGTTAATAACATGTCCCTTTTTTCCCACTTATATATCCTCCTCAAGACCGTTAATAACATGTCCCTTTTTTTTTCCACTTATTGAAGTAAGCTTAGACCATATTGAGCTACCCATAGAGGTTAAGCTCCATGGAAAGAGAGAGGATAAGCTCCATTGTCCAAATATTACGGCTCTTGAGGGTTCCATTAGTTCATTAAAGTTAAAAGAAGCGATTATTATTATTGATGGTTTTACCTTTGCATGAAGGGGTTTCCATCCTCATCTTCTTGTTTCTCTCTTCCTTTCCCCCTTTTGACATAGATTGGTCCTACCATAGTATTTTACCCTTCAGGGCGGCTCCTGCATGGATCGTCCACATGATTTTTCCCTTTATAATTAGAATTTATATGTATAAGTGCAAAGTTCAGAAGATATCAGTATGAAATCCATGTTTAAATAAGTATAGCATACATTTTTATAAGAGTGGTAAATTATGATGGTCCTTGTTAAAGTTTTCTCTCACATAACCCTTATTTCTTGCAATATCTAAACTTGGACTACTAAAACCAGGTAAGATAAACTTATGTACGATATAAAAAGATATCATTTCAAACATACAACGAAACACATATTCATAGAGAATCGAACCAATTTGTATACCAATTCCCTTATTGCTTTTGCACACATACACTAAACGGAGCGCCCAAAAAAAAAAAAGCATTTCATTCTTATAAAGGCCTCAAGAAGATAACTATATACTAATTCACACACAACAATACATATATAAAATGAACTTAGAATATTTTTTTAAAAAAGTAAACTACATATTTTTCTTGCAATAAAAAAAACGTATACCAAATGAAAATCCGTTTTATATTTTTTTTTTCTGTACATCCAAGCACAAAGGTCAATTCATTGTAAAGAGACCCCAAGAGGAATTTGGAATTTTCTCTGAAGAGTTATTGTTTAAGTGATCTTGATGATGAGCTAAATATGGATCAAGAGAAAGGTTTCCTAATATAAAATAAGGCAGACCTAGGATGTAGATTTGACAATAGCCTCTATGGTCTAAACAAACCTCCACATTAATCGTATCAAAAACTCAATGTCTTCATTTTTTTTCAAGGTTTTGAGATCGGATACTAGTGTCTCAGAGAGAGAGATATTGAGGGAAATCTGATGTACTTGATTTCATGTACCAAAGACATGCATATTCTAGAAAGTGTGTCAAACCATTGACATGAAGGATTTGGAGAAGAAATAGGAGTAATATTCACATTTTTTTTTTCATAGATGTAGTAAGTTTCTAGTGTGCTTAAGGGGTTTGAGATGGACATGTGCACGTTTTTGGGTACATCACTACATCATATCCAAAAGTAAAGATGCGAATCCCAAAAATTCCTAGGTAAAGTCGTTTTGGGTGCATGAAGTCAACTAGAAACAAGCTTTGCTCGAGGACGTGATTGGATGCTCTTTCTCCCTCTCAAATTCTATTAATAGTGAAGTGCTCAAGAAAATCTGGAAGTACAAATGTGCGGCTAACTTTGAAGAGACTCGCAAACATTGTCCTATAGGTACATCCCTTAGATATCTGGGTAGAAGAATTCATGACTATAGGGTGTTCATCCTCGGAAACCAATTGAGTTCCTTTCGCTAGAGCTAAGTTTTGTATTTGGATTATAGATACTAGTATTCCGCCTAGAGATGAGATTCCTGTCTGGATTACAGAGTGAAGGGCATTTCCCGCATATTGCAGAGAGAACAACTGCAGACGAGAACCACATATCTGGTCTCATCAAGGTCTTGCATTCAACTCTTAACACCAATGGCCTTGCCACTAGAACCCTATTGATGCGAAGTGAACATCCATACATGGGATGATGAAATATGCTTATCAAATGAGCATCCATACAGGGGATGATGAAATATGCGAAGTGAACATCCATACATGGGATGCTTATGCCTCATCAAAAGTTCCTACCCGCCAATCTACATCTCTTGGAGACATATAAAGTCTTGGTTCATGCTTTTTTCTTTAACAAAATGTCCAAATATTATTTTTCTTGAGGGTTTCGTTAGTTCATGAACGTTAAAAGAAGTAATTATAATTATTGATGTTTTTCCCTTTGCATGACAGGGTCTCTATCCTCATCTTCTTGTTTCTCTCTTCCTTATTCCCTTTTGAGGTAGAACTATCCTACCACATTATTTAACCCTTTAGGGGGCTCCTCCATGGAACATCCATAGGATTTTTTTCCTTTACTATGGGCCTTCTTGGTGAACACGTTTGGAACCCTTCAGGGATTCTAGAATCAGTGTTTGAGATTTCACTATCTAGATTATCTTCTTCGTTGGTGGTAAATCCATCCTCGTTGCTTTGATTATGTCCCTCTATGTTGTATTCTTTGTTCAAAACATTGAAAATAACCATGAACATTAAAAATAACCATGAATATTTGTACTAATTATTATAAACAAATGAATTTTTTTTCCTTATTCCCATGAATACTATGATTTTTAATATTTCATGGCCTAAATTAATGCAAAGTTCTCTATGTTTAACAAAACACGCCCTCTCAGCCATTGGCTTCATGCGAGGACATTGGTGGTCTCATTTATGAAGGTGCAAGGCACTCGTTCAATGCTCGGTGGCACCCTCAAATCTGTGTCGAGGCTGACCTCAGCACGCCACTTCCATCGAAGATCAAAGTGGACTTGGGCGAAGGGGATGTATGGAAGCAAGACATCAATTACAAAAACCTTCCCAACGCGTGCTTTTGTTGTGGCCAACAAGGTCACAGGATTAAAGATTGCCCATTGAGACAAAAAAGCAAGCAAAACGAAGAAGCCCCCAGAAACGCTCAAGACAACAAAGGGACATTGAATCACCCGGCAAAGGAAGAGGAAGTTAAGGGCCCGCTTAATCTAGAAGCTGATGCAGACGGGTTCATAGAAGTCAGAAGAAGAAGGAAAAGAAGCCCTAGGGCGACTTCTGAGCAAAACAACATGCCAATTACCCCCTCCAGCAACGTGTTTTGCAATCTGGAAAAGGAGATCAATGAGTTTGACTACTTGGGTGGGAACCAACTTGAGGTAGACACCAACAACAAAGCAAGAGAGATCCCTGACAATAAAGAAACCTTCGAGGAGGGTTACACAACAAACAAAGAAGACGACTTTTCTACTAGTAACGAAGATAATATGGATAGTGAAAGTTCCATCATCGAATCGACTATTCCAGAAACGGTTTCCAGTTCTTCCCAACAGGAGGCTTCCCGCAAAGGAAAACAACCTATGGAGCTACCCTAGAAAAGCCCCCACAAGAACTTATTGCTAAGTCGGGATCCCATCCCAACGAAAAAGAAAGATGAATCCAAGAAGAGAAAGGACAAGGCTCCCTCCCGCAAAGGGGGTTCACTACGACAATGATCATCATCTCGTTAAATGCTAGAGGGCTAACTGACCCCTCAAGAGCGATCATCATTGGTCAATGGCTTTGCGACATTAGCCTAAACCCAGAATTTATATGTATTCAAGAGACTAAAATTGATGGAGCAGACCTCCTAAAACAGCTCAAACAGGTCTCCTCGACCCATGTTTGGATTTCAATGTCGCACCAGCGGGGGTCCGGTGGGACGATTATTGGTATTAATTGATTCTGGTTTGAAAAGCTTGAGAACTACATTGAAGATGAGTGCCATCGATGGATTGCTGTTTCTTTTGGTGCTCACTTTTGTTTTACTTTAGTTTCTATGTATGCCCCTAATGGGGAGTTGGAGAGACTGAACACTTGGGCCTCCTTGGAATCGCTCCCCCACAACGTGCTTATTTGTGGTGACTTCAACATGGTGGAGGACCCTATGGATAGATGGAAGGGCATGGGCAGGGTCATCGATAGTCGGGAGAAAGAAACGTGGGACAAAAGCAAACTACACTTGGATTTGGCCGAATTCAAAGACTCGAATGGCTTTTCGTGGCCAAATCTCCAAGTGGGCGAGGACCTGAGGAAAGCCAGACTCGATAGATGCTACATTTCTTAGAGTTTTACTCATCAGTGGGGCCACCCTTCCCTCTCGCAACACACTAACCATCTCTGATCACTACCCAATCGTTATCGCTTTCCAACCTTTCACCAAGATCCGTAAGGCTCCTTGGTTTCATGCCAATGCGACCTCCTTCTCTCTCCCCTCCGTCGATCAAGAAATTGCTGATGTGTGGAAGGAGGTGTTCGCCTCCGGCTCATCCCCAGCCAAATGCTGGAGACGTGCGGTCCATAAGTCAAGATAGATCATGATCAGATCCAGGAAGATGCTCGAGACTGTGCTTGGGTCTCGTAGAGAAGCTCTATATCATAGACTCTGGAGGCTGGAGGAGGAAGTGAACAAAGGAAAATCTCAATCCCAAAAAGGTCTAGGAAAAATCAGAGTGATGCTGAGATACGAAGAAGAAATACAAAGAAAAAATTTGCAAATTTTCTTCAAGGAGTGGTGGGCTAGCAAAGCCTACAAACCCACCAAAGAGATGTGCCACATCCTTAAGAGGAAACACAACAGAGAATCGGTCCCCCTATTGCTAGACTCAAATGGCAATGTATGCAATACGGAAGAAGATAATTTTGGGATCATTGAAGGGCACTTCACGACACTCTTTGGGACCTCGAACCCCCTCTTCCACCATAGAAGGGACTGCATGGCAGCCATATCTAAGGTTTCCCCCCATAGGATACCACTCAACCTTCATTCCCTGCTTGATGCCCCAATCTTAAAAGCAGAAATCATTGAAGTCATTGATGCCCTCCCTTGTGGTAAAAGCCCAGGCCTTGACGGGCTCATTAATGAATTCTTTAAATCCTTCAAGTTGGTGGTCGCCACCCCTCTTTGTCTGGTATGGCAAGAGGCACTCAAGTTTGGTGCGCTACTGACTTGTCTCAACAATGGCATTATCAAGTTAATACACAAAAAAGGGGAAAAGAATAGAATAGGGAACTGGTGTCCTATTACGATGCTCCAAACGGGATATAAGATCATTGCCAAAGTCATTGCCAACAGAATCTCTAGCCATTTGAGAGTGTCTTTAAGCGAGGACCAAAAAGGTTTCATCAAAGGCAGGTCAACTTTGGAAACCATTATAGATATCTGGGAAGGTCTTGACTTTGCAAAGGTGTCAAAACAAGATGTGTTCTTCCTCAAGATTGACTTTGATAAAGCCTACGATAGGCTGGAATGGGACTATATTCTTCAGTGGCTTAAAGATCTTGGATGTAGTCAGAAATTCACCAAGATGATCACGACCCTTCTTGGAAATGCATCAACCCAAATTAAGGTTAATGGCAAACTTTCGAAGGTGATCAAACTTAGAAGATCTATCAGACAAGGGTGCCCATTGGCCCCCCTTCTCTTTGCCATTGCCACGGAAGGGCTTAGCAGGCTAGTGGAGCATCAGGTGGAAGCTGGTAATATCAAAGGCCTCCAATTGCCTCATGACCATGACCAGATCACCATGAGACGTTTTGCCAATGATATGAACGCGTTTGTCCACAATGATAGTACCAGCCTAGAAACATTCTGGAGGTGTCTAGAAACTTTTTGCGAAGCCTCTAGATCCTTAATCAACCACTCTAAGGACCACCTTCCGAGCTATTGTAGGGTCATAGCTAGACCTTCTCTTTGATCATGGCTGTCAAATCATTCCGCAAGGCCAAATTTTTCGGCTTCTTGGGATTCCCTTGGGGTTTGGTGTCTCTATGGAGCATCGGTGGAATTGGGTGCAGGACAGACTCGAAAACAAGCTAAACTATTGGAGACGTATGCAAATCAATCTCGCTAGTCGTGCTATGGTTATCAACACGTTCCTCTTATCATCGACCATTTACTTCCTTTCTTGTTGGAGACCGAAAGATCAAGATCTATCCAAACTGGATGGTTTATGTAGAAACTTTCTTTCGACGGGTGTCCACAATAGGAGGGGGTGCCTAGAATCAAGTGGTCCATCTGCACCAGCCAAAGAGATAGTGGGGGCCTTGGAACTATGGACATTAAGTGCATGGCTAATAAACTTGCAGCAAAATGGATGATTAAGGCTTCGTGCAACGGGGAGGCTGTTGGTGTAATTCACAAGCCTACACATTTGGCTTGATGGATACATTAAACTCCATGCACATATGAAGAAGCATAAGAACTAGTGCTAGTGGTTAATGACCACTTTATCTCTTTGTAAAAGTCAAATTGACTTGGAATCTTTGTAAACACCTACCAAAAGGATTCGTGGAAAAAGTTAGCTTTTGATTGAAGGAATATCTCCTAGGATATAGGGGCTTAATCATAGGGAGCCAAAAGTTTGAATTTGAATTCAAATTTTTACTCACTCTCTATAAAAATGGTCATGAAAAAGTCGCGGTTAGAACTCATCACTCCCGAGCTTCTCATTACTGTTTCTGAGTGTGTGTGAGTCCTACACTCTAGCCCACACCTATCCATACCATTAGGCAATGATATTCATGCCAATGGATTTGTATACAAGTGTTCATTAATACATATATCTTCATTAGTCATCTCTGAGTTCTCTGTCATACTACTTGAAAGTCTGTCAACTTGTGGAGTGCATATCTCGGTCATTTCTCCACCAAATTCAAAGATTGAAATCTTGCTGGATTTCGCTTGATGTTTTCTACATGGTTTCAGAAATTAAAGAGATTCTATTCAGCCATTTCAGAGAAAAGCTTGTCGAGGTGATCATTGGTCATTGTCTGCTACAGTCCTAAAAAATCGGGGGTAAAGTTTAAGTTGCTAAAGTGATTTCTCTGAGCATAGTTAATCTTTTTACATCATTCCACTTGGAATAGTTAGCTTGCTAAGCTAATTAGATACCCCTAAATGAATTTTTCTAATTCCTATTGTGCTGGTCATACTAAGCAAAAGATCCAGCAGGTATCAAGACATAAATAGAAGGTTTTCTTGAGATTGTGAGTTTCAAAGTTATCTATTTTGGTTCAATCATTACACACATCATTTCCAAAGTACATAGGCCATTTTATGGTTTCATTGGAAAGCTAAGGAGGTCCAATTATCAACTCTGAAGCTTACAAGGTCTGGTACAAAGCAGGATTTGGCAGTACCTACTCAATCTTCTGAAGTGTCCATCCATCTTTCCCAACAGTGGTATCAGAGCAAACTAAGGTAAAATGGGAGATGGTTTTCCTTCATTTATTGATAAATTGGATAGGAACAACTACCAGGCATGGTCTCTAAGGATGAAGACTTATCTACAAGGAAGGAGTCTTTATGGATACATCTCAGGAGATGGGGAATTGCCCTAATTCAAAACAAGAGGATTACCAACAAAGGAAGAACATGAAAAGCTCAACACATGGTGTGCTAAGGATGCATTGGCAAGGTCTTATTTACTCAACTCCATCTCTGATTTTCTTTTTCCACATATTAGAAATTGTAAGACATCCCAAGAGACTTGGGAAACCTTGTCATCTTATTTTTCCTTCAACACAAGGGCTAGGAAAAATCAGTTGTGGATTGAATTCACCACATTAAGGAAGCAACCTAAGCAAGCTGTCTCAGAGTTTGTGACCAAGATTAAAGATGTAGCAGATCAGTTAGCAAGCATAGGAGAAGAGATTGAAGAAGAACAGATTGTGAGGCAAGTGATCAATGGGATCAAGGCTGATGACAAATGGGAAAGCTTCACCACTGCCATGGACCTTTACATGGACATGCAAATTCCAGATCTTACAACTCTCATGGGAAAATTGTTCACTCATGAAGCCAAGCTCGACAAGAATGGAGATACATCCAAAGGTAATAGTTCCTCTGCTCTATAAAATGATAAAAAGTCTAAAGATAAAGGCAAGAACAAGAAGGTGGAAGATGAAGGCTCTACCTCCCAAGCAAACTATACAGGAAGAGGTAGATCATCAAGAGGAAGGGGCAGAGGAGGTAAGCAAGGTAGGGGGAGATCCTATAACTCCTCACCATGCAACATTTGTGGTTTATCAAATCATACTTTAGAGAGGAAGAGGATATCAAAGAGGTGGATACTCACAGTCAAGAGGTAGATTCAACCATCACCAAGGCTACAACAATAACTACAACAACAATTACAATAACAATTACAATGGCAACTACCAAGGAGGATTCAAATCCAGAAAGGACTACAACAACTATACAGAGGAGCAAGATGACTCTCTTCTGATCATGAATATGACTTCAAAACCAGGTACTAGTGATGACCACCTATTCTACATTGACTCAGGATGCTCAAATCATGTGGCTAGCAATGTAGCACTACTCTCTGATCTTGAGGAACCAAAAGGTAAGAACCAAGTACAAATAGGTGATGACACCAAGCACTCAGTAGTTAAAGTTGGAAATGTTAAGACTTGTGATGGAAATCAGAACTTGTCGAGTAGGGTACTTTATGTACCAACCGTTACCAAAAATTTGATGACTGTTGGACAAATTGTAGAGAAAGGTTTGCAGGTTAGATTCAACCAATTTGGAGCATTTGTGGAGGATCCATGGCATGGGTTCAAGAGGATTGTGAAAGGAGAAAAATCAGGTAGACTTTTCACTTTTGAGCTAAGAGACACAAAGAATATTGCACTATACAGTTATAAAGATCAAACACTTTTAGAGCTTGAGATTTGGCACAAAAGATTAGGGCATGTAGGAGAAAGAACCTTGAAACGAAAATGCTGGGATCAATGTGTTATTGGAATACCCAATGTTTCCAAACAACACATGATATATAAATGCAGTTTGGGAAGTCTCACATGTTACCCTTCTCAAGGAAAGTCTACATGCATGAAGATTACCTAGAGCTTGTCCATACAGATATATGGGGACCAAGCAAAGACCCCTCAATCTCAGAATCAAGGTACTTTGTATCTTTTATTGATGATTATAGCAGGTGGACTGTATTGTACTTCATGAAGCACAAGGATGAGGTGTTTAATTGCTTTAAAAAATATCTTGCACTAGTTGAAAATCAGATAGGAAAGAACTTGAAGAGACTAAGGTCAGATGGAGGAGGTGAATACTTCTCCAATGAGTTTGAAGACTTCTTGCAAGACAGAGGCATCAAAAGAGAAACCACCACAAGGTACACTCCTGAATAGAACGGGGTAGCTGAGAGAAGAAATAGGTTGATTGTTGAAACAACTAGGTCTATGTTGAATGAAAAAAGGTTACCTAATTACCTATGGGCAGAGAGTGTTTCTACTGCCACTTACCTCATAAACAGGTTACCATCTAAGTCCCTTGATGGAATGACACCCTATGAGCATGGCATGCGAAGAGACCCTCACTTGACCATTGCAGGATATTTGGATGTGTAGCATATGTACACATTCCTTCTCAGATAAGAGGTAAGATAGACCCAAAGGCTGAAAAGTGCATCTTTATTGGATATGACCTAAATAAAAAAGGTTAGAGGTTTTATAACCCTTCCAATAAGGGATTCATGGTTAGTAGAGATGTTGTCTTTGATGAAAATATTTCTTGGTATGAGAATGAATGCAGGAAGTTTAAACTACCCTATGACTTGGAAGAGGAGTTTCCAAGTCTTGCAAAGGAGGAACCTACTCTGAATGAAGACTTAACTTCAGATGATGAAGATGTTATCAACCTTGAAGAGTTCAAGGCATGGAAGTCCAAGGGCAAAATGAAGATGAAGAAGCTTGAAGACATACTTGAATCTTCAAATCAGCCAATCAGAAGATCACAAAGAGAGAACAAAAAACCTATTAGATATGGTTATGATACATCTATTGTTACTAAACACTCTGTTTATCTTGCCAAAGATTTGTCAATTGAAGAAATAGGATCATATGAAGAAGCCATAACCAAGACAGAATGAAAAGAAGCTATGGATGAAGAGATTCAAGCACTCAAGGAAAGTGACACATGGGAGCTAGTACCAAAGAAGGACTCCATGAAGGTAATAGGATCCAGATGGATCTAAAAACTCAAAAGAAATTATGATGGCTCAATTAGCAGGTATAAAGCCAGATTGGTAGCCAAAGGGTTTGTGCACCCAAGGCATTGACTATGAAGAGACATTCTCTCTTGTGGCCAAGATGCCAACAATCAGAGTGTTGGTAAGTGTGGCTGCATAAAAAAATTGGAACATGTATCAATTGGATGTCAAGAATGCTTTCTTGAATGGATGGATTTTAGAGGAGGTATATATGTCACAACCTCCTGGCTATGAGGACCCTAAGAAGGTAACATATGTTTGCAAATTGAAAAAGGCTTTATATGGATTGACGCAGGCACCCAGGGCTTGGAATTACAGGTTAACTACCTATCTCCAAGACTAAGGTTTTGGCATGAGCAAGGAAAACACTTTTCTATTCATCAAGAGAAGTAATTTAGAGGTAATATACCTTTGTGTTTATGTTGATGGCATAATACTTACAGGTAATGATGTTAATGGAATCAGACAAATTAAAAGCCAGATGATGAAGGAGTTCAAGATCAATGATCTTGGTCTACTAAAGTATTTTCTTGGACTTGAGTTAGTTTATACTAACTCAAGAATATACATTACTCAGAAAAAGTACATACAAGATATGTTTGGCTAAAAAATTAGGAGTACACAGATAGAGAAGTTATCCGAATCCCCCAATGAGAATGCCAATATTGAAAAGATGCAACCTGTGATGTGGAGACCATCCGTCCAATGCCTGCATGAGAGGAGGTCTAGGTGTACAACAACCTTACACATACAACATGAAACCACCCCAACGACCCAACAAGCACTGTCATATTGAGTAGAAATACACTAACCACACTACTAAAAGTTGCTCATTTAATAGACAACCAAAGTCTATAACTCAACCCCAATATAGACCATTCGGATACCCTCCTAGGGAACAAGGTAGAGAGGTTCCTAGATACAAACCTTATCCAGAAGCACTAGGAGCACTTAGGCCATATGAGCAAGGAGGATATATACGACAACAACCTGTGTTAGGACAACAACCATCCCATCCCTAGAATGGAGTGCCAGTCAAATAAACTCAATGGAAGCAAAGTTTGTGAAGAGCTATAGTACCAGATACACCTTTAGCTAGTGCAAAAATGACAAATCAGGGATATGAGCAGACCTCAAGAGAATATTATCCTTATGACACCAATATGATAGAATATGACCAAACATATGAGCAACAATACTATGGTTATGAAGGGTACAAAACTTCTTATGGATTGAAATATGTGAATCTGACGTATAGCGCACCTAAAGCACAAACCCCAATGAGACCATTCACTAGACCGCTTGCACCAAGGGGACCATGCTATCGATGCGGTGGAGATCACTTCATACAAGAATGTATGTTGCCTTGCAATCCACCACTGCCTATAACATGGGATGGATATTGCAATGATTGTGGCAAGGAGCATCTATTTAGAGAATGCTTGGAGAACCCCAATAAGGTTCACAACACTACCCAAACACTACACTCAGGATAAGACATAACACAATTTAGCAAAACTCAAGAGAACCAAAATACAATGCTTATTTACAATAGAAGAATTCCTACGAGCAAAGACCCAATTTGTGGAAGCAATTAGGCATACATTTGAGAATAGATACTGAAGAACCCATGAATGAAAAGAAAGAAGTGAAAGCTCCATCAACCATTCAAATCCCAATTCATAAAGTTGGAGAATCTAGTGAGGGAGATGAAGGAAGTATGTGTTTACCCATGACCTTTAAAGGATATATGACTAAAGCCGTTTTAGACACAGGAGTTGATGTAGGCATAGCCACAAAAAGAGATTTGGGAGAAATGGGGAAAACCAGCCCTACAACCAATGTGCATGAAGCTTCAACTAGTTGATGGTCACGTGGAAAGACCATTAGGAATATGGGAGAAGATTAGGCTGACTACCTATAGAGTAAATTTCAAACATACTCTAGGTATATGTGAATTTGGGAAAGCCAATTATTACGAAATGATTTTAGGACGTCCATTCAAAATTAGGGTAGTATAAGATTGGGGAAGAGATGCCTTGTATTTACAACACCAAGGGACAACTACAAAGATAAATTTCCACACCTTTTCTTATAGTGATGTACCCCCATTACAATGGAACCCACTCCATCGAGAGGAAGATGATTTTTCCATTCATACTGTAGGATCTAGTGATCAATCATGGATGAATGAAGATGTTTAGCTATGGATGTGTAAAGAGGGCCAAAAGAGAAGAAAGAAAAACTCGGTTATGGCCAATAGGACATCACAATTACCGACCCATAGATGACCCACCATACATGCCTCAAATTTTCCTAGATGAAGTGTTTTAACCACATGGATGGATGGAGATCTTAGCCACCTTAGTGTGTAAATGAGGAAGTATTAACCATGAATGATTGCATGGATGAAGAAGTGTTATGAAGTGAACCTTTACATGGTAATCCTTCAAGAAGTGGAAGCACGAGAAGTAATAGAAAAAGAATGCAGTGAGGACTATGAAAGTATAGAAATGGAACCAGAAATTTGATTTAGAGGAACGGTATTTAGAAGGAATCTAGGCAAACTAGGGAGAAGACACACCACAAGTGTTCACGATAGAAGTAGACCCAACAAGACATGACAATGAGGAAAAGGAAAAATAGAGTAGAGCAGCCACCAAATCTTTTCAAAGTTCTAGAACATTTTTAGAGATACGAAGTAGAAGAATGAAAAATAACTAATCAAATGCCCAAGAGAGAAGCAACTGATGGAGAAGTGTTGGAACAAACCCAGAAGGAACAAACCAAGAAAGTGTTGGTAACTATAGAAGAAGAAGAGGAGAGATGCACCTACATTGAAAAAGATGTATCTCTAGAAGAAGAACAAGAATTGATAGAACTAATCAAGGAATATAGGGATGTATTTGCATGGACCTACAAAGACCTTTGGGGATTAGATCCATCCATTTGTTCCCATATTATCCCAATGACACCTCACACAAAACCTTCGAAGCAACACCCATACACATACAATGATGTTTATTCGACCAAGATTAAAGAGGAGATCTACAAACTGTTAGCAGCCAGATTCATTTATGAGATAAAGCACACAAAATGGGTGTCACCTTTAGTTGTAGTACCCAAAAAGAATGGAAAATTAAGAGTTTGTATTAACTTAAAGAATTTGAATGCAGCTACCATTGTGATAGCTACCCATTACCAATCACCAACCATCTATTGGAAAGAGTTGCAGGCAAAGAAGTCTATAGATTCCTCGATGGATTCTCTAGGTATAACCAAGTAGCCATTCTTATAGAGGACCAACATAAGATAGCTTTCACAACTGAATGGGGAGTATATGCTTTTGGAGTGACAACCTTCGAAAGACTAATGTGTCATGTGTTCAAGGAATTTTTCAGGAAGAGTATCGAAGTATATGTAGATGATTTGTAAAACTATTTCATTTAGAGAAGTGAACATATTCAAGAGCTAAGGAGGATATTCAAAAAATGCCGACAATATCGAGAAGGCTTGAATGCAGAAAAGTGTGTCTTTATGGTGAGGCAAGGGAAAATCGTGAAACATATAGTGTAAAAAATAATGGAATTTCCATAGATGAAGATAACATTAAAGTGATTTTAGACTTACGAAGACGTAAAAATGCAAAGGAAGTACAAAACTTTATGGGTCATTGTGGATAGTATTGTCTATTTATCCACATGTACGCTTTAATCTCTAAACCTCTATATGGGCTATTGACTCAATTCACTTGGATGGAGGAATGTGAAAAAGCATTTAATGAATTAAAACAATGACTAAGTTCAACACCTATCTTGAAGTTACCCAATTTGAACAAACCATTCCATACCATGTGGATGCATCAAATTATGCATATGGATGCATAATAGCTCAACCAATAGAAAAAGGAAAATTAGATCATCCTATAGACAATTAAACCAATGAGAGATAAATTATACCACCACTAAAAGGGTAGGAATATGTATGCAGTCAAGAAATTTTGACATTACCTCTTAGCCAACAAATTCAAGTTCTTTATCGACCATCATGCCTTATTGTATTTGGTCAATAAGTCTTGTAATACGGGAATACTAGTGAGATGGTTTTTTTTTTTTAATATAAAGGAAGTTCGGCAATAGCCTACTCTCCCGGACTTGAATTAAATAAAGAAAAGTACAAGAGAAGGGGACTAGTGCCCACGGGACCCCCCAAATCCCACAAAGCAGGGGAAGCTTTTACAGAGCTTAGATGACATTACAAAGAAGGTTAATTACCCTCTCATCACGCTCATGTGGGGCCCACTTGGGTTTAAGCTTGTTATCGATCAAAAGGAGTACTTGATGATGCCTAAACGGGGGGGATTTTTTACAGTTGACAATCCTTTTGCCAAGGAGGAACAGCGATTTCTCAATTGACCACTCCTTGGGGGAGTCACCGAAGTTGAAAGCACATCTTTCCCACCAGATTTTCCATAGGACCTCCCCTCTGATGGCATTCCAGAGAGTCGCGGAGCAGCCGATCGCTTCTCCCAGCAGGGCTTGCTGCCAACTGAGACGTTTTTGAAGTCTAATTCTCTTTCCAACCACCTGCCAGAGTCTGTTGGAGTTGGGGCAGGTAAAGAAGATGTGTGAAACATCTTCGATAGACTAGTGAGATGGTTTTTATTACTGATGGAATTTGATTTTGAAGTAATAGCCAAAAAAGGAAACACTCATGTAAGAGCGAATCATCTATCTCGAATGAAACACGGAGAACCACCCAACGAAGTGGCTAATGACCTACAAAATACGTACGTGTTCAATTTAGAAGTGTGTCCGAAATGGGTGGAAAAGTTAAAACCAATCCTCACACATGGACCACACCATAGGATCAACAGAGGTACCAAAAAAGAATTCTTGAAATCACATAATTTACATATTGTAGCATGGAGCTTGTACTACAAAGAACCAAATGGCATATTATTGAGATGTGTGGACGAAGCTGAACAAAAAAATCTAATGGAGCATTCTCATGTGAATCGATAGAAAATTCATAAAGGACTCCATGGAACATTAAGAGAATTGAAAAGATTGGGATTATACTAGCCAAACATTCCAAAGGACGTACACGAACATGTTAGCTATTGCTAAGAATGCCAAGAGAATACTCTAGAGGACCATGCGTCTCTACAATTCTCTACAACAGCTCCAGCTTGGAGTAAGGCATTGGGAAAATTCTTGAAAACTCACAAACATACGAAAGGAGCTAATCTAGAAAGGAAGTGAAATCTAGAAGAAATGAGCAAGGACTACACCATCATGGGAAAGCAATTATTTAAAAGAGGAAAGGAAAATCAATTATGACTATGTGTCCATGAAGGAGAATATTTACCCATTTTAGAGACTGTGTATGCAAGTGCTAGGAGAGGACATTTTCATCTGAAAGAACTATAAAAATGATTCTCTTTGTAGGCTTGTGGTGGCCAAATCTACACATGGATGCCGACACATATGTACGAAGTTGTGAGGTGTGCCAAAGAACCAAGTATCCTATAAGAAGAGATGACATGCCTTTAAGACCCATGATCTGTGCAGCCTTTTCAAAATGGGGCATTGATTTCATAGGACCTATAAATCCTCTAGCCAAGGGATCATATGCTGAATATATAATAGTGGCAATGAATTATCTAACAGAATGGGTAGAAGCAAAAGCAACGAGGAAAAATGATGCCTAAACCACAACTAAATTTCTCTTTGAAAATATATTTTCTTGCTTTGGATTACCAATAGAGATAGTGAGTGATAGGGGAACACGCTTCATCAACGAAGTAATAGAATCACTAATGAATGAATTCTTGGTGATTCACAAAAAACCAGCCCCTTACCACCCCCAAGCTAATGGTCAGGCAAAAAGTTCCAACAAAGTATTGTGCATAGCGTTGACCAAAATAGTCAACAACAAGAGGTCTCACTAGGATATACAATTGCATCATGCAATTTGGGCTTTCCATGTTGTTTACAAAACAGCCATTGGAACCACTCCTTTTAATTTAGTATGCGGACAGAACGTGATTCTACGAATTGATGTTTTAGTGCCTACCTTACGTGAAGCACAACAGTATGATTGGACAGGCCATGAACTATCTCAACAATTGGAATAAATTGAGAAATTGCATGAAACAAGACTACATGCTGTCACAAGAATTTATGCGGCCAAAAGGAGGCAGAAAGCCTATTATGATGCAAATATTAAGGACAAGGCTTTAAAGGAAGATGATTTGGTATTAGTGTACACATTGAAACACCATGCAAAGAGATTGCAAGAGAGAGGATATGGACCATTATTGATAAATCAAATCTCAACAAGCGGAGGAGTGAATTTAGCCACACTAGACGGGGTACATCTTCCCAACTACATCAGTGGCTCTAGAGTTAAAAGATATATGGAACCATTAACTGATCAAATGTTAGCATGACTTTTGGGACTGTAGAATCGGAAGAAGGAAGAAGAAAGGATTAGAGAAGAAGCTTGAATGGAAGCCCTGGAGTGAATGAGGAAACAAAGAGAGTGGATTGGGAAACAAGACGAATGATATATACAGGGAGAGGAACCTATGCCCATGGAAAACTACCAAGTAGGAAATGCAAACAATGCAAGCAATAATATTTCTCGACCATACTTAAACCTAGGAATATCAATTATTAAATGCATTGTTTAACACAAGAACGGCACTGATGTATATGCGAATGTCGTTAACCACTCGTCTTAAGATAACCTTGAGTCTCACTAAAGCATATATGATAGGAATCAAAGGTCAAATCATCGAATGTGTAGGAGAAGTTCTAATGTCTCTTCATCTAGGAAATTCCACTATGAAGCAAAGATTCTAGGTATGCAAAGATGAAGAAATTATTGAAAATCTGATCCTAGGACAAGATTGGATCTATGAGAATGAAGTCAATATACACCTTACGCTGGATACATATCGGCCAAGCTAGGGCACAAAGAAGTCGTTAGTCTTCTGGAAGCTAGACTGCCCCAAATGCTTAGCACAATCTTACCAAAGACAGAGAGATCAAAGAAAAAAAAAAGATGAAGATTCAAGAACGGGTGTGTATCAAAAGTCCCCTAATCTAGATTTTCCTATGATAAGGAAAATATTGCATGATTGAGTGACCACTTTTCCTATAAGACATGCACCTGAGAGAAATAGTGAGGACATCTCTTCTCAACCTATCCAAACTATAACAAGGAAATCGACATGGATGTCAACTGGCCAATCACCAAATCCATACATTATGCAACTAAAATGGGTACGCAAAGACAAACTACCTCTAGCTGTGAGGATCTTTCAGTCCATAATTAGCCATCATGGAGGAGATCTGCAATATGAACAACTATGGAATTTTTTTGAATTAAATTGTGTGCTAGTAAAGGTATTTGGCCGTGCTCAAAACATTGGATTGTTTAATTAAATTGCTTCATTGCACAATTATTACCAATCCAATGTTTTGAACAATGATTAACCAACATTTTCAACAGCGTGAGTCAGTACATAATGCAAAGACATGAGTCCGTTAGAAATAGAAGACAAAAATGCACACAAGTGCTAATGTAGGTTTTTGGTTTTGGGATTACTTTGCGCAACACTAGGAGATTTTATCCTACAATCTACTTGAAGTAATCAGTTCCATAGAGCACATATATAGAATTCAAAAATTACAAGGACATAGCTAATTTAATTTTTGCAAAGATCTCTTTTTGGGAAGAATTTGATCTTTCAGGTAGGAATGATAAAAAAAGTATGGAAGTTCTAGCTAGGCACTCCTTAAAAATATTCATATATGAACATTTGTGCATTTGCAAAATATGAATAAACGGAAGAAAGTTTCAAAGACTTTAAGATAGGCATAGATAGAAATGGATGGTAAAAGCATGGACTTACGACCTCAGAAATCTTCTAAAAATAGAGTGCAAAGAGGACATACTTTTTGATTTCTATGAGGGGGTGCCAGATAGCCATGAATTTCATGTCCCACCGAAGCTGCATCCATGACAGGCACCACTTCTTGTTGAGGTTAACCTGATAGTCAATCGTTTCTTTGATGTTCGGGATTTTTGATAGGCTATTCCCATTGTGCCATTTGAGACCAAACGAGCTCGATGTGTCGTGTCCCATGAGAAGGGGAGTATTATGTCGATCCTAGGCGAGACATCTGCTTTGCAAAGTGTTCCATTCTTCGTACGAAATGTTGACGCAAGGGTCAATATCCTCCAAGTTGATCCAGCGGTTGGTGTCTTGTTTCCAGAGATGTTTCCATTTTTTGAAGCCTTTGTTCCATAACTTCTTGGCATTTTGAATGTTCCAAGGCTCCACACTCCGGATGCCATGGATCAGAAACCAGATAGAGTCATTTTGTCTGATACCGGCAGCCCACTTCCAGTCTTCACTAATTCTTGTGAAGCTTTTGACTTTATTCAAGCTCTTCCATAGGGAGCACACGAGATTAGAGCCTTTCAGGAAGACGGGGATCGGGGAAAACAGCAAGGTCAAGATGTCGAGATTCTTCCAATTTGGGCAGCCCATGAGGGCCAGCTCGTTCTTGTTTCTGAATATTAACTTGGCCCACGAGGTCTCCCCATTGCACCAAGCCTTAATCATCCATTTGGCTGCCAGTTTGTTAGCCATGCACCCAATGTCCAGGATACCAAGTCCCCCACTATCTCTATGGCTCGTGCAGATGAACCATTTGATTTTAGGCAGCCCCCTTCTATTGTGATCGCCCATCCAAAGGAAGTTTCTACAAATACTATCCGGTTTGGACAGAACTTGCTCTTTCGGTGGACCTTGACTTTTGGTGATACGAAGTGAAAAGAAACTAAATATCACACGTGTAGAGCTAGAATCAATATTTTTTACAAGTCTGCTAGAAAACTCCCCTATAATTGTAGGGAATGGCTGCTAACGAATTGCTAATTTCGGCTGATTCATTTTCAATTATTTATAAATCTAAAATGTTGGGGTTAGTTGGGAATATTAACAAACGTTTGGTCTTAATTCTTAATTTTTTTTTATTTTGCATTCTCATAATGCTCCAAGTTTCTAGGATTTATGCATGATCCCCCAAAAAAATATATCTTTCATTCGCAATGGAGTCAAGTTTAATTTATAACTTCATACTGTGGCTAATTGGAATTCGCAACGGTTTTTTCAACATGACCGCAAAGTTTATTAGTTCTCATTAGCTTATTTGTTTCCGCGAAAAAGGTAAGAAAAGTCTTTCCTTTCCCATTTTAACGACTCTTTTAATGGTAGCAAAGAAATTTTCGCAAGAAATTTTCAACAAGAACGTGCTGGCTCTCATGAGATTCTGGAATTGGAAGAATCTTGACATTGTGATCCTTTTGTTTTCTTCGATCCCGGTCTTCTCGAAAGGCTTGAATCTTGTGTGCTTTCTATGAAAGAGTTGGAATAAAGTCAAAGGTTCACAAGAATAAGTGAAGATTGGAAGTGGGCTGTCGGTATTAGACAAAATGACTCTATCTAGTTTTCGATCCATGGCATCCAGATCGTGGAATCTTGTGACATTCAAAATGCCAAGAGGCTATGGAAAAAAGGCTTCAGAAAACGGAAACATCTCTGGAAGCAAGACACCAACCAGTGGATCAACTTTGAGGATATTGACCCTAGTGTCAACATTTCCTATGATGAATGGAATAGTTTGCAAAGCAGACGTCTCACCTGGGACCGCTTTAAAGTTTGCCTTCTCATGGGGCATGACACACCGAGCTTGCTTGGTCTCACATGGCACAATGATAATTGAGTATCAATAATCTCGAACATCAAAGAAACCATTGATTATCAGGTTAACCTGAACAACAAATGGTGCTTGTTGTGGACACGGCTTCCATGGGACATCATGTTCATGGCTATCTGGCACCCCCCTCATTGAAATTAAAAAGTCTATCTTCTTATGGCAAATTCTTCATCATGGAATATGGACCGACCTTAAAGCTAGCAAAATTTGTGGAATTCCTCCGAGGTGCAGACGTTGCTACGGATCCATTGAAGATGTTTTTCACATCTTCTTTACTTGTCCCAACTCCAATAGGCTCTAGGAGATTGTGGGAAAGAAAATTAGACTTCAGAAACATATCAGTTGGAAGAAAGCTCTATTGGGAGAAGTGATTAGCTGTTCTGTGACTCTCTAGAATGCCATTAGAGGGGAGGTTCTATGGAAGATATGGCAGGAAAGATGTGCTTTTTATATTGGCGACTCCGCCAAAGAGTGGTTGATTGAGAAATCATTGTTCCTCTTGGCAAAAGGATTGTTAACTGTAAGAAATCCACCCCCCCTTCAAGCACCATCAAGTGCTCCTTTTGATCAAGAAGAAGCTTAAACCCAAGTGGGCCCTGCATGAAGGTGATGAGTGGGTGATTAACCTTCTTTATAATGCCATCTAAACTCTGTAAAAACTTCCTTTGCTCTACGGGATGTGGGGGATCCCGTAGGCACTAGTCTGCTTCTCTTGTACTTTTCTTTTAATTAATTTTAGTCCAGGAGAGTCTTTATTTTAAGAAAAGAAATAAGCATTGATGACAATATTCGAAATGTTTTCAGGACCATACCCCTTCTTAATTTGCTCGCTTTAAAATTTTAATAAAGATTACATACCATAAAACGCAATTTCGTCCCCATTTAATCAATTCTTATTGGGATCTCAAAAACATCATCTTTAGTCCTCATCAAGATTCTGTTGCATATCAAAATAGCAGGTTAATGATTTATGAGAGTCGAAAATCTTTCCGGAATTCCTCAATTTACTTTATTCTATCCCACAAGTCAATAATACCTTCCCCTTTCTATCATTCTCAAACAAACCTTTTTTTTTTTACAGTCCATTTCTTGTCATTCGAATTAGTACATCGCTCACATCGTTTCTTGACTTAAACACTCGCATAAGCTTATTTTGTAACTCAAAGTCAACTCTTATGTTTCTGGATGCTCAGTCTATTTTTAGAAACAGCCCTGTCAACACTGAGAGAGATTCTAGAAATATAATGAAAGTGCAATTCATTTTGTGCCGACCACCTCATAGAAAATGAGAGAATTGCCGTCATTTTTTGTGCCGTTAGGAAATGTGGGCGCAGAATGAGAAAGAGAGAGAGAATGTTGGCTTACGATACTCCTATCAAAGACAACCTCATAGTGTTGTCTGAATATAAATTAGCTTATTTCATGCAAAGACAGCGTTGATTATTCTCCGCTATTTTCAAATTCAAATTTCTAATAAAAAATCTCTCTCTTTCTGCGCACACGCATACACACAATCCTGGCTGAACATGTCCATGAGTCTCTACTTTATGAGGTTGGTGTGTGCGTCTGTATTTCCACTTCATTATACTCTAAAATAAAAAAATGCACGCGTAGCGACCCACCAACTTCAAGGTCTTGTGATGATTTTGTCTTCACGGTCATGCGACAGAAACAATTCCTCGTAGTGTATTCGCAAATATTATGTATATCATGCTTAAGGTTCGTTTATGTTCCTGTGTATTTGTATGCACGCCACTAGGCATTTATGTCTCTGCTCATTATTATAATATCCTCTGTATATGCATATATTTATGCATGTACTTATGTATCCCATCTACGTCGATGCATATCTGTGAACCGTCAAATCGAAAATTTGTATATGTCTCACAGGGATGTATAATCCAAATACGAAACTTATCTCTAGGGAAGGACTTTTAATAGACCTCTTTCATCGTTTTCGAAGGGAACTCAATTGCTTTCTAGCTTGTTGATTCCTAGCATGAACACCCTATGGTGCCGATGCGGAGGAGAGGTTTCGCTACACTCATCGACCCTTCGAGCTATATATCTAAGGGATGTATCTATAAAACAATGTTTGGGAGTCTCATCAAAGTAAGCCGCACAAATCTACTTGGAGATTTTCTTGAGCACTTCACTCTTAATAGCATTTGAGCGGGAGAAAGAGCATCCAATCACTTCATGGAGCAGAGCTTGTTTCTAGTTGACTTCATCCACCGGAAACGACTTTGTTGAAGCATTTCTAGGGTTCTCTTCTAAACCTACTATATTTTTGAAAGAAAAATGTGAAGATTACTCCAATATCAATAAATTATCATACGTAGGATGTGTATTTCTTCTCCAGAATCCTTAATGTCAATTGTTTGACAGAGAGTTTTCTTTATGCAAGCTTACTCTTTCTAGAATATGCATGTCTTCGCTACATGAAATCCAGTATATCAAATGTCCCTCAATCTCTCTCTCTCTCTCTCTCTCTCTCTATATATATATATATATATATATATATATATATATATATATATATATATATATATATATATATATATATATATATATATATACACACACACACACACACACTAATATGGATCTCAAAACCTTGAACAAAAATGAACATATTGAGTTTTCGATACCATTAGTGTGGAGATTTCTTTGGAACATAGAGGCTAGTCGTAAATATACATACTACGTTTACCTTATTTTATATTAGGACACCTTCCTCTTGATCCATATTTACCTCATCATCAAGATCATTAATAAAATAACTCGTGAGTGCAAGAAAAAAATACAGTTTATTACTTTTAGAAAACTATTGGAAGTTCATTTGATAATTGTATTATTGGGTGTGAATTACTATAAAGTTATGTTATTGAGGCTTTATAAGAATGAGCTGCTTCCTTTAGTGTATGTGTGCAAAAGTAAGAAGAGATTCGGTATACAAATTGGTACTCTCTATTGATGATTCGAATAAACTTTCTATGAATATGCATTTCGTAGTATGTTTGTTATGATATATTTTTATATCCTACATAAGTTTATCTTACGTGTTTCCGGTAGTCCAAGTTAAGATATTACAA
This sequence comes from Ceratopteris richardii, assembly GCA_020310875.1. Lineage (NCBI taxonomy): Eukaryota > Viridiplantae > Streptophyta > Polypodiopsida > Polypodiales > Pteridaceae > Ceratopteris > Ceratopteris richardii. The sequence continues at coordinate 98,895,659 of CM035407.1, forward strand.
GAAATAAGGGTTATGTCGAGAGCAAATTATTACAATGTATATCATAATTTACCATTCTAATAAAAATTGATATCGTTTGACCTTTGTACTTATAGGCACCATTTCAAATAGTAAAGTTATGTTGCATAAATTAAGCTACTATCATCATCATGAATACTCGCCAAGAAATTCACAAACACTTATTTTTCTGAATACCTTTATACCCACTTGCACTAATCACTTGGAACCTAGCTTTCATATCCATTTTCTATTATGGATCCATTGTACTTTCCAGTTAGAAAGCAATTTCCATTTAATATTTAACAGGATGACTTTGTTTTAGAGCAAAATATAACAAGCTGTGGAGTACGAGTACCGAAATCTACTACAAGATAACTGTGATTGTATTATTATTGGTGCTACTTTGAGAGTTATAAAATGTTTTTATGTAGCTAATAAGATTTTGGAAAATACTATATAGAGTAGTGGGCTATTCTATTAAGGCTTCTTGTCGCTATTCTATTTTGGTTTCTTGTATTGATTTGAGATAAGAGCGGGCATGTTTTTTTTTTTAAATAAAGGAAGTTCAGCATTAGCCTACTCTGTCGGACTTGAATTAATTAAAGAAAAGTACAAGAGAAGGGGACTAGTGCCCACGGGACCCCGCAAATCCCTTAAAGTAGAGGAAGCTTTGACAGAGTTTAGATGGCATTACAAAGAAGGTTAATCACCCTCTCATCACCCTCATGTGGGGCGCACTTGGTTTTAAGTTTGTTATTGATAAAAAAGAGCACTTGATGATGCCTGAAGGGGGGGGGGGATTTCTTATAGTTAACGATCCTTTTGCCAAGGAGGAACAATGATTTCTCAATTGACCACTCTTTGGGGGAGTTTCCAAAGTTAAAAGCACATCTTTCCCACTAGATTTTCCATAGGACCTCCCCTCTGATGGCGTTCCAGAGAGAGACGCGGAGCACCCGATCGCTTCTCCCAGCAAGGCTTGCTTCCAACTGAGATGTTTCTGAAGACTAATTTTCTTTCCAACCGTCTGCCAAAGTCTGTTGGAATTGGGACATGTAAAGAAGATGTGTGAAATATCTTCGATACACCGGAAGCAGTGTTTGCACCAGAGAGGTATCCCACAAAATTTTCTAACCTTAAGGTTGGTCCAGATTCCACGATGAAGAATTTTCCATAAGAGGATAGACTTTTTGATTTCTATGAGGGGGTGCCAGATAGCCATGAACTTCATGTCCCACCGAAGCCGCGTCCATGACAGGAACCACTTCTTGTTGAGGTTAACCTGATAATCAATCGTTTCTTTGATGTTTGGGATTTTCGATAGGCTATTCCCATTGTGCCATTTAAGACCAAGGGAGCTTGATGTGTTGTGCCCCATGAGAAGGCGTACTTTATAGTGGTCCCAGATGAGACATCTGCTTTGCAAAGTGTTCCATTCTTCATATGAAATGTTGATGCTAGGGTCAATATCCTCAAAATTGATCCACCGGTTGGTGTCTTGTTTCCAAAGATGTTTCCATTTTTTGAAGCCTTTATTCCATAGCTTATTGGCGTTTTGAATGTTCCAAGATTCGACGCTCCGGATGCCATGGATCGGGAACCAGATAGAGTCGTTTTGTCTGATACCGACAGCCCACTTCCAGTCTTCACTTATTCTTGTGTAGCATTTGACTTTATTCAACTCTTCCATAGGGAGCACACAAGATTTGAGCATTTCGGGTAGACGGGGATCGGGGAAAACAACAAGGTCAAGATGTCAAGATTCTTCCAATTTAGGAAACCCATGAGAGCCAACTCATTCTTGTTTCTAAAGATCAACTTCACCCATGAGGCCTCTGTTGAGAAAGATGGATGGACACTTCAGAAGATTGAGTAGGCACTGCCAAATCCTGCTTTGTACCAGCCCTTGTAAGCTTCAGAGTTTATAAGTGGACCTCCTTAGCTTTCCAATGACACCATAAAATGGCCTATGTACTTTGGAAATGATGTGTGTAATGATTGAACCAAAACAGATAACTTTGAAACTCACAATCTCAAGAAAACCTTCTATTTATGTCTTGACACTTGCTGGATCTTTTGCTCAGTATGACCAGCTCAGTAGGAATTGGAAAAATTCCTTTTAGGGGTATCTAATTAGCTTAGCAAGCTAACTATTCCAAGTGGAATGCTGTAAAAAGATTAACTATGCTCGGAGAAATCACTTTAGCAAATTAAACTTTACCCCTGATTTTTTAGGACTGTAACAAACAATGACTAGTGATCACCCCGACAAGATTTTCTTTGAAATAGCTGAATAGAATCTCTTCAATTTTTGTAGCATGTAGAAAACTTCAAGCTAAATTCAACAAGCTTTCAATCTTTGAATTTGGTGGAGAAAGGACCAAGATATGCACTCCACAAGTTGACAGACTTTCAAGTAGTATGACAGAGAACTGAGAGATGACTAATGAAGATATATGTATTAATGAACACTTGTATACAAACCCATTGGCATGAATATCATTGCCTAATGGTATGGATAGGTGTGGGCTAAAGTTTAGGCCTCACACACACTCAGAAACAGTAATGAGATGCTCGAGAGTGATGAGTTCTAGCCGTGACTTTTTCATGACCATTTTTATAGAGTGTGAGTAACAATTTGAATTCAAATTCAAACGTTTGGCTCCCTATGATTAAGCTCCTATATCCTAGGAGATATTCCTTCAATCAAAAGCTAACTTTTTCCACAAATTCTTTTGGTAGGTGTTTACAAATATTCCAAGTCAATTTGACATTTACAAAGAGATAAAGTGGTAACTAACCACTAGCACTAGTTCTTATGCTTCTTCATATGTGCATGGAGTTTAATGTATCCATCAAGCCAAATGTGTAGGCTTGTGAATTACACCAACAACTCCCCCTCAAGCCAAACATTTTGGCTTGGTCTTCAACCATCATTCTTCATGTATATCCTGCAATCCAATCATTGCTTTGAACCTGCAAAGTTTGGTTCCATCCAAAGCTTTAGTCAACAAATCTGCACACTGCATATTGGTTGATACATAGGTTAGTTGAATGTCTTTGTTTAGCAACTTCTCTCTCACATAATGGTAATGAACCTCTATGTGTTTGATCCTAGCATGGTAGATAGGATTAGCTGCAAGTTAAAGTGAGCTTGTATTATCTCCAAAGATTATTGGTGACCTAGTATAGAAACCCAAGTCTGTATACAATAGCTTGATCCACATGGCTTCTTGTGTGGCATTAGCTAGTTCTCTATACTCTGCTTCTGTGGAAGACAAAGCAATACTAGGTTGCTTCTTTGAAGACCATGATATTGGCTTATCACCTGCAAATGAAATGTATCCAGAAGTGCTTCTCCTATCATCCTTGCATCCTGCCCAATCTGCATTTGAGTAAATTTTGATATCAATATATGAAGTGTAGGGGAAATACAAACCATGATGTTGTGTACCCTTGAGATAGTTCAAGATTCTCTTGGCAGCTTCTAAGTGAGGTACCCTTGGCTTGTGCATAAACTGACTTAGCACACTGACTCCATATGAAATATATATCCTTGTTAAGGTAGCATAGTTCAAGCTACCCACCATACTTTGATAACCTGTAATGTCATTAACTTCATCACCTTCATGGGCACTTAGTTTTAGGTTTACCTCCATTGGAGTACTTGCAACTTTGGCATCCTGCAAATGAAACTTCTTCTGGTTCGCTTCAACACAGGTTTCAACAAGGTCTTGCATCGAAATATGCTTAATACGAATGTCCGTGATGCAAAGTGAACATCCACACATGGGATGATGAAATATGCTTATGCCTCATCAAAAGCTCATACCCGACAATCTTGATCTCTTGGAGAAATATAAAGTTTCGGTTCATGCTTTTGCCTTTAACCAATTGTCCAAATATTACGGTTCTTGAGGGTTCCATTAGTTCATGAACGTTAAAAGAAGCAATTATTATTATTGATAGTTTTACCTTCGCATGAAGGGGTTTCCAACCTCATCTTCTTGTTTCTCTCTTCCTTTCCCCTTTTTGAGATAGATTGTTCCTACCATAGTATTTTACCCTTCAGGGGGCTCCTCCATGGAACATCCACATGATTTTTCCCTTTATAATGGGCCTTCTTGGTGAATGAATCTCGAACCCCTTTGAAGATTGTGGACTCAATAATTGAGCTTTCAATATATGGATTATCTTCGCTGGTGATGGTAAATCTGTCCAGTCTGCTTTGGCTATGTTCCTCTATGTTGTCTTCTTCTAATCCACCACACTTAAAATAACCATGAATCTTGGTACTTATTATTATCAAGAAATAATAAATTTTGTTCTTTTTCCCATGAATACTATGTTTTAAAATAAATCATGGTCTTCTTTTTCAGCTAGAGTCCGAAATCAATGCGAAGATCTCTATCTTTATGGAAACAGGCTCACTCTTATCAGAGATTAATACAAGAAACCAAAATACAATAGCTAAGCACCATATCTAGTATTTCCCAAACGCGTATTAGGTACATTCAAACATATTATACTCCTTAAAATAGCACCAATAATAATAGAATGACAGTTATCTTGTAGTAGCCTTCTCTAATCATACTCAATAGTTTGTTATATATTCCTCTTATAAAAATTCATCCTTTCAAATATTATAGGCAAAATGGATTTTCACTATAAAGCACAATGATTCCATAACGTACAATAGTTTGTGCGTGTTTGTTAATTTCCTGGCGAGTTCTTCATAATGATGATAGGACCTAACTTTACGCAAGATAACTTCACAATTTGAAATCATGGGTATAAGTCCAAAGTCAAAAGATATCAATATGAATCCATGTTTAAATAAATATAGCATACATTTTCATAAGAATGGTAAAGTATGATAGTCCTTGTTAAAATTTTCTCTCACATAACCCTTATTTCTGGGTGAAAGTATGTTAATGTTTACAAAAAAGTGATGTTCGGGACATAGTTAATTAGCTAGAAAAACCAGATCCTTCTTAGCTAAACATCATGCAATAGTTATTGAAAGAGAAGTAAAACCGAGGTGGTGGGGCAAGAGTAGGCAGCAGTACGCATGCTGGAGTGTGGAGCATTCATGATATGGGCTTTTTTGCTTGCTGCATCTTGGAGAGTCTGCCACACTACCTCATCTCGCTTGGGAGTTTTCCTACGTAGCTAATTGTTGTCTTTGGTAGCCATACATTCATTATGGAGCGTGCAAGGTAAAGTTTTCTTGGTTATTGTTTTGTTGATCGTGTGTTGTTGTAACGAGTCACAACTGAATCTTTCAGTGATTGTCTTCATGGGTGATGGAAGATGTACATGCGCAACACAAAATCAGAGGCTTTAATCAACTCTAAAGAATCAGTTCTCGCATTTGGTTCTTCTCATTGTGCTTGATGTTCCCTAACTTTCACGGTGCCAAGAATAGGGTCGACCTAGAAGCTCTGTATTGGATATTATTAGCCCAAGGTGAAGTGTACAATCGACTCTGTTAAGAGCCAGAAAGAGACTTTGGAAGCCACCATCAACATGTATCCTTGAAAAAAAAAAGACATTACAAAGCTTGGTGCAATTTTTGTGGGTTGGAGAGTAGGAATGCTTTTCCAACTCCTTGAGTGGGGCGTTCATGAGGTGGGTTTTTCTGTGTGCTACATGTTGGAGAGTACACCGCAGTACCTGAACTCGCCTAGGAGTTTTTCTACGTGTTGCATGTTGAGTGGGGAATAGTGAGAGGACTCCATCACTATAAGCATTTTTTCTGCATGTTGCATCCTGAGTGGGGAATATTGATAACTATTTTTCTATGCGTTGCATGTTGGAGAGTACACCGCAGTACCGCTTCTTGCTTGCAAGTTTTTCTACATGCAGCATGTTGAGTGGGAAGAGTGAGAGGGACTCCATCACTAAACGTATTTTTTTCTATGTGCTGCGTCTTGAGTCTATACATATAACTATTTTCCTCCATATCACATATTTTGGTTTGAAGATCATTCCTAAAAAGGTAATCCACTTCTTCATGTTTGATGACAAGAAGCATGACACCTTTTTTGTGGAACAGTGTTTCCAATTACATTGACAATGGTTGAGAGAGCTAAATCTTGACTTAAGCCAACATTGGGTATGGTCAGATGGTGCAGCTTCTCATTGTAAAGACTCATGAAATAGATTTTATGGTGATGTGTGGGCTCTTGGCCCCTACACATTTTGTGCAATTCCCTCATTAATCTACTTTTTTTCTGATCTCTAAAAAAACGAAGTTATATACGAGTAACATCTCAGATTGTGGATGATTGGTGCATGTTTAAAAGTATGCCTAAGAATGTCCATTTAGTTTCATATTGTTCATTCATTGTATCTAACATCTTAGGTTTTGGATGATTGTTGTAGGTTTAAAAGTGGTATAACAAGTCTACATACGTAAGTGATGGAGCACATAATGATATAAGATGAGCATACTCAATGTAAATTCAATATAATAAAGTGGATTGATGAGTGGTAGATGTTATTGTATTTATGGATGTTATTGTATTTATGGATGTTATTGTATTTATGGCTTCTTCATCATTTGTAGTGTGTTGATGCAGGGCAATCTCAGACAAGGGAACTGATGGAAGTTAATACAATACCAATAGTGGATAATGATCAGCAAGCATTAAGATGTTATTGGAAGGAAGAGAAAATGAAATATAGAGACACAATAATGTCAAGGTCGGGCACTAATGTGGCACGTAATGCTAATTGCAGTTCAAGCAACTTGGATGGCATTGTGGACAAGATCATCAAGTATTTTAAAAATCAAAATAGACACTTATGTTGTGAAGTTAAAATCAAGGCACTAAATAGGATGTTGCAGATTCCATGTATTGGATAACTTTTTGATGCAATGGGCAGTAACAAAGATCATGTAACATGTGCCCTTTTCATTAATCTTCAGAAAACACTGCAAAATATGAGAAAGAATTCTTATGACCTTGTGTTGAAGAGATCAACATTGATGATGGCTCTAAATAGTGATGCATATTCATCAACAAATCAGATAAATATTTCAAGACTTTCTAGGGTATTGGGAGTAAGCAGGAAAGTCGTCTATGATACGATTGGACGATTAAGTATAGTTGAGCCTGATCATAGTTTTTTGAAGGCAACTGGTAGGGAAACACATACCACATGTATCACACAAGAGTTCAAACATCTGATTATCATGTTTTGGACAATAGAGAGCATGGTGTCACCAAATAAGAAGGACATAAGCAGGACTCGACTTAGCAGAAATCATTATTTGGAGCATCCTGTTCTCCTTCTTGATGTATCTCAGGTAATCCTATTTTCAATCATCAGTTCACAATTTTAGCTAATTATACAAGAACCAGTAACAAGTAACTTATAGTAAAAATTTAATAGTAATAGCTAACTAGTAACAAGCTAATAGTAATGGCTAACTAATAACAAGCTATTTATAAATAGCTTATTACAAATAACTAACCAAGAAACTGGCTCTTAAGTAATAGCCAGTTAGTAACAAGCTAATTAGTTATAGCTAATTACTAATAACCATCCAACAACCAATTACTTAGTAATAGCTAATTGGTAACAAGATAATTAGTAATAACTAATTACTAACAACTAACCAAGAAGTAGCTACTTAATAATAATGAACTCTTAACAAGCTTGTTATATTCCAGAGATGTACATGCTTGGAGGAATGAGAAGTTCCTTGCTGGGAGGATAGCGAAGGCCAAAAGCCAGAGAGTTCATTTGAGGTGCCTACTCATGATGGCCAGATGAGTTGAGGAACCTTAGAGAGAAATCTAGATGGTGACTAGGCAATGCCTATAAATAGGCTGGGAGGTGAGTCCTAGGCATGTCATTCTCCACTTCTCACAATTGGTATCAGAGCCATGAGGGAGACAGAGAGAGATTTTGAAGAGAGCTTGATGGAGATGAAGAACAATCCTTTGCTTGCAAGAATGGAAGGATTTTCATACTCATTATGAGGCATCTCGATCGTCGGGCAAAAGAAGAACTTCAAACATCCATGGTCGATCTTCTTGATCGAAGTGTGTGGAGAAAATCTACTTCGGGAAATATGCAGAAGGCTCGCATCATCTTTACAACCACAAATAGAAGTATTCCTAACGTATATTCATACAAGCTTCACATGCAACACATCTGCCTGTCGCAGGATTTGAACCCTCAACCTTTGATGTAAAGGTAAGTACTCTAACCATTGGGCTAGAGCAGGTCCTTAAAGGAATATCCATGCTTGTATACAATATTGTATGTTCTGCTACACATGGTTAACAAATAGAGAAAGAAATAGAGAGAGAAAAAGAGAAGAAATAGAGAAAGAAAGAAAGAGAAGGACAAAGAGAAAGAAAGAGAAAGAGAGAAGAAAATAAATGAAGAGAAAGAGAGAAACCTAGAGAGATAGAGAAAAAAAATATGGAGAAAGAGATAGAGATAGAAATGAGAGAAAAAAAAAGTAGAGAGAGAGCAAGAGAAGGGAAGATAAAAAGTAAAGAAAGAGATAGAGAGAGAAGAAGAGAACGAAGAAGGGAGAAAGAGAGGATGTAGAAAGAGAAAGAAGAGAAGGATTAAGAGATGGAGAGAAATGATTAAAGAAAGAGATAAAATAATATGAAGGAGCAAGAAATGGATGAACAGAGTGGAAGAGAGAAGATAAAAGTGACTCTCTCATATGAAACCCAAATTGGATGATTCAACTCGGTATGGAAAGTAGACTCCAAGCGCTTGCCAATGAGTGTTTGGAACCCATCATTGGATTATTAAAAACCCATTGTAGAGAGTATTTAATTCTCTGCATATCTCTTCAAAGAGGTATGCTACCCACTCACCTAGCTTCATTGTTTTGACCATAACATCCTAATGGAAGGTCCAAATCAAGAAATTCAACTTGGTATACATTCTACACTTCAAGATATTTCTCTTGATTGGTCATAATCCATATTTTGACCATTGGAAGGTATCTTTGCACAATCTTTGAGATGGCTATTGACTAGCGAGAAACCCTTTTTGAGTGAACTTAGTGTTCAATTATGATAATTAGGAATTTCTAATAATATTTTGAACCATTTTGGATAGGAATGGATTAATTTGCATACATTTTCATCATAGTTTTTCTCTAAAATATATTCATTTGAATACCTTGCACATCAAAGGTTATAATTTTGCATTGTATTTTCTTCCGATAATATGAAAATAACATGGGAATGTGCATGAAAGTTAGGTTTTATAGGACTTATGTTGATTCATAAAAGCATGCATAGATCTTGTTTGTGTGTTTTAGAATCTTTGGCAGGTATTGAAGGCAGAAAAAAACATTGTAATGAGGGCGTGTAGTGCCCAACAACACATTGTGGACAAGTTTCTTATTTGCAGGTTTATGGAGCAAATAAAGTGGTTTTCCAACCACTAGGCTGATGCCTATCATTGTAAAGACTATTATTATTTTTTTCAAGCTTCATTTTCTTGGGGAAATGCTGCCGGAAATTTTGTAGCCACATGGCATTATATGCCATGTGAGAACTAGTGTGCTGTTGTGTTGTGTGAGAGAGGAAATCTTACGTCTGCATAGCTAAAAACATATAAATTGATTGAAGTAGAGAAGAATATGCATGAGTGAATGCATGCATACATAGACGATATGACTGCTAGAAAGTTGAAATGCATGATGCATTTTTTGTTTATAGAAGATCACTTTTATGTATCACCACGATGAGTTAGGGTGAGCATGAGGTATGTGATCGAGGTACCATGCATAGGCTAATTGTGTCCTTAGAAAGTAAAAGACAAGGTATATAGATCAAGAATAACTAAGAAGTGTTTTCGTCTAGTAATGCATGATTACATAAATTGTTTTTCATGCGAGTCTATATACTTGATATAGAAGTTTATCTCGAGTCTGCCCAAGAGTGCTATGATTATGATCATCAATACAAGTATTAAGTGCTTGTATATGATTGGTTGTGATGAGATTAATAAATGTGCAAGAAGCACAATGAATAGAATGACATCCATAGATATTCACTTTCACTGAAAGATGGATACTAAGTAAAGAGTAGATTTTTTCAACGAGACGGTTTGGATGATTCTGGGATTTGAACTCATGACCTACCAGCTAGGAGTATGATGGGCTAACCACTTGCCCCAAAAGCCATGGTTGAGGATTACTTCATAATCCTCTCTCTTAGGGTGTGGTTCAACCATTTCCTGCTAGTCATATCTTGATTCTAACACTCTCTTCCCCTTCTAGGGATCATTGTCCTCAATGATCAATCCTTGGTCTCCCCTTGGATTGATGTCCTCACCCTTGCCTAGTTTCTTGAACCATCTTGTTCTCAATCTTGGTCTCTTGAGCCTTGCCTTTATGCTTCTTGGCCACTTTGCCTACAGACTTGCCTTGCTCTCAACCTTGGTGTCTTGCAACTAGCCTACGGACTTGCCTTGCTCTCAACCTCGGTGAACTTGGTTCTCACCCATGCTTGGTATCTTGCATCCCCAATCTAATGTTTCCATTGGAATGCTCATTTTGAGAGCTTTCCAACGGTATATTACATGTCTAAATCCGACCTACGGATTGGAAGATAGGCTCTAATCTATGTTGAACTTACCTTTGAAATCGACACGCATGCCTTCCATCCGCCTTGCCCAAGTCTACTTCCTTAGCTCTGATACCAATTGTGGGATTTGAACTCATGACCTACCAGCTTAGAGTATGATGGGCTAACCACTTTCCCCAAAATCCACGGGAGGATTACTTCCTAATCTCCCTCTTAGGGTGTGGTTCAACCATCTCCTGCCAGTCATATCATGAGTCTAACAAAGCTAAATAGTAGTAGCTAATTACTAAAAACTAAGAACCAACTACTTAGTAATAGGTAAATAGTAACAAGCTAATTAGAAATAGATAATTAGAAACAACTAACCAAGAACGAGCTACTTAGTAATAGCTAATTAGTAGAAGCTAATTAGTAATAGCTAATTACAAACAACTAACCAAGGACTGGTTGCTTAGTAATATTTAATTACTAACAAGATAACTAGAAGTGGATAATTACTAATGACTAACTAAGAACTAGATCCTTAGTAATAGTTAAGTGGTAATAAGATAATTAGTAATAGATTATTAGTAATAATTAATTATAAACAATTAACCAACGACTAGCTACTTGATAATAACTAATTGTTAACAAGCTAGATAGTAGTAGCTAATAACTGAGAACTAACTAACAACCAGCTACTTAGTAATAGGTTACTAGTAGCAAGCTAATTAGTAATACCTAATTACAAACGACTATCGAAGAACCTGCTACTTAGTAATAGCTACTTAGTAATAGCTACTTAGTAAGAAGCTACTTAGTAATAGGTAATTAATAACAAGCTAATTAGCAATAGCTAATTACAAAGAGCTAACCAAGAACCAGCTAATTATTAACAAGCTAATTAGTAATAGCTAATTACAAACAACTAACCAATAACCAACTACTTAGTAATAGCTAATTACTAATAAGCTAATTAGTAACAAGCTACTTAGTAATAGCTAATTAGTAGAAGCTAATTAGTAATAGCTAATTATAAATAGCTAACGTAGAACCAACTAGTTAGTAGTGGCTAATTACTAACAAGCTAATTAGTAACAAGATAATGAGTAACAAGCTAATGAGTAACAAGCTAATTAGTAACAAGCTAATTAGTAATAGCTAATTACAAACAGCTAACTAAGAACCTGCTACTTAGTAATAACTAATTACTAACAAGCTAATTATTTATAGCTAATTAGTAACAAGATAATGAGTAACAAGCTAGTTAGTAACAAGCTAATTCGTAACAATCTAATTAGTAATAGCTAATTAGTAACAAGCTAATGAGTAACAAGCTAGTTAGTAACAAGCTAATTAGTAATAAGTAACTAGTAACAAGCTAATTTGTAATAGCTAATTACAAACAACTAACCAAGGAATGAGCTACTTAGTAATAACTAATTACTAACAAGGTAAATAGTAATAGCTAATCAGTAACAAGCTAATTACTAATAGCTAATTAGTAACAAGCTAATTAGTAATAGCTAATTAGTAACAAGCTAATGAGTAACAAGCTAGTTAGTAACAAGCTAATTAGTAATAGCTAATTAGTAACAAGCTAAGTAGTAATAGCTAATTACAAACAACTAACCAAGAACAAGCTACTTAGTAATAGATACTTACTAACAAGCTAATTAATAATAGCTAATTAGTAACAAGATAATGAGTAACAAGCTCATTAGTAATAAGCTAATTAAAAACAAGCTAATTAGTAATAGCTAATTAGTAATAGCTAATTAGTAACAAGCTCTTCAGTAAGAGCTAATTAGTAACAAGCTAATTAGTAACAAGCTAATTAGTAATAGCTTATTACAAATAGCTAACCAAGAGCCAACTACTTAGTATAGCTAATTAGTAACAAGCTAATTAGTAATAGCTAATTAGTAACAAGCTAATTAGTAATAGCTAATTACAAACAACTAACCAAGAACCAACTACTTAGTAATATATAATTAGTAACAAGCTAATTAGTAATAGCTATTTATAAAAAGCTAACCAAGAACCAGCTACTTAGTAATAGCTGATTGCTAACAAGCTAATTGTTCTCAATAATAGCTAATTATTGAGAACTAACTAAGAACCAACTACTTAGTAATAGCTAAGTACAAATAACTAACCAAGAACCATCTACTTAATAATAGCTAATTAGTAATTAGCTAATTAGTAATAACTAATTACTGAGAACTAACTAGTAACAATCTAACAACTTGTAACAACTAACCACCAACTACTTAGTAATAGCCAATTGATAACTAGCTAATAATGACTACTAATAACCACTTGTTTGTGTAATGTTGATGGAGCTATTTATACGCTTCAAACAATTGCATCCAATGATAAATATCGAGCTTCAAATATTCGAATCATTGAAGGTAATTTTGTTAAGAGATTGAAAGACAGATTCACATGTTTTTGCATTTATCACGTTCAAATGTCATACCTTAAGGATCAAATCAATGTCCTACGTCAATCCAGCTTGGTCATGCATAGCTGTATTTGTAAATGTGATTGTTCTATTTGCCAAGAAGGGAAGAGATCAAGGTGCAATTTTGATCGATTAGTAGCATTATAGAGAGTATTCTATGTCCACGTCAAAATGATACCACATTCCACCAATACAAATGTGTGATGGGTGAGTGCTCTGATTGTGGAGTAGGACATTTTAAGTGGTGGCTGAGAGAGACTAGCATTGACGAATGTCATATTCCTATAAAGATCTTTGAAGATGTCAAGTCAATGTATGAAGGCAAAGTTCATAAAAGGTAAGAATTGATAAAGAGGGAGATGAGTCCTAAAGTTGTAACAAGATTATTTGAGAGAACTCTAAAGAAATTTTGGTTGTTTTTGCGGAAAACTATACATTCCGCGAGCAAAATGAAATACAATCTATGCATTTGTGGTCTGTACAGGTAATTGTTTTTATGCATATCACATATTTTGGTTTGGATGGTATTCCTAAAAAGGTAATCCACTTCAGCCAACATTGGGTATGGTCAGATGGTGCAGCTTCTCAATGTAAAGCTAAACATCCATTTTACTTTGTAGGAAGATATCCAGGGCTAACACGCATGACTATGATATGGAACGTCTTTCAGTCAGGGCATGGGAAGGGAGAACATGATGGTGCTGGTGCAGTTGTAAAAAGGGCGCTAACCCATGAACAACTTAAACTTGAAGGTGCAATGTTGAAGTGTGTTGCAGATGTTGTGAAATTTCTTAGGGGTCATTTGTAAGAGTCAAAAGGGAGAGATGTAACAAGGATCTTCTGGGAAGTGAAGATTGACAAAGTGAATAGGGAGAAGGCTTGGGATTGTAAGCAGATATCTGAAGCTCAATCCTTGCATTCGACGTGTGGCTATTCAAGGTTAGGTGGACATAGCATTGGTATTAGAGAACTAACATGTTATTGCTTTCATTGTATCCATGGTCAGTGAAAACGATGCATCAACAAATGCCACGTTCAAAATTGGGTGTACCAGACTTTGACTCCTATTAGTTAGTTAGATGAAGTAGAAGACTCATCCTTTTCCAATTTTACATTTGAAGGTGATGGAAACTACCTATCAAATGCATTGGCAGTGGATGAAAACTTTGTAGTCAATGCAGAAGAGGACAATGATGAAGGTGTAGATTTCTGCTTATTAAGGTGCACAGTTTAGTCTGAAGAATGTAATGGATGCGTGGAACAACCTGATCGCTTCAGGAACATATTATGTGGTGGGTTTATTTGATGAGAGACTAGAAAAAAATGTATACATGTTGTTAGAGACAAGACCACCGGCTTATATGCATTCCCATCTTGTAAGATGCATTAAAATACCCATGTCACGTCCACGATTGTACATACATGTTTACCATAAATGGTGATGTGTATGAGGCCGATTATAATAGTATGCCCTCGAATTTGTAATACCAATGTGATGTTGGACAACTTTTTTGTCTGGCACTATGTAGTACATGATTTGACTACATAATTATAAAGTAGTTTCTTCAGTAACAATTTCTATGCTAAAAAGTCTAATCAAGTGGAACATCTATTGCCTCCCTAATAAAGCTGCTAGATCCTTGGATTCTTCTCCTCCCTAATAAATGGATAGTTAGATCCCTGGATTCTTCTGACATATGGGCTAATCTCATAAAAAGAAAAACTAAACATTTTTATATAGAAAACTTTAAATCTTGGCAAGATCATTCTTTATAGGATATTATTGTGTCTCCTCACTCTTTTGTTGTTGTAGGCAATTCCCTTTGTTGTAGATTATGAAGCCTTGGATGGATGTTGCCCTAATGAGACGTACTTTACTCATTCTCATCTTTTCTTAAGGAAAGCATCTAGATTGGATGGCTATCTCTGTGGAACAATGGAAAAATGGGAATCAAAGAGCACGTGTTGCAAGAAGGGATACTCTACCTAGAATGTCCTCACTGTCAATGGTGGGGTCATTCAAGACTTTGCTATAATGGATATCACTAACTTATCTCCTTCTTGTCTTCAAGTATTGCTGTTGCACAAAAAGATGTTGTAGGAGAGGCTTCTTCAATGCACTTCCCATAGGCCTATTGACCTTGCTAATGTTGCTAGATACATGTTGTAGAAATTCAAGAGCTATAGAGGGTTCAAAGACCTTGTAGTGAGGTGTCTTCTTGCACTACAAGAAATACGGGGGCATAGTGACGCCCCCAAACTGAAAAAAATGAACACCATCGCTTATGCGACGCTAGCATCACATAAGCGATGATGCTATTTTCGACACATACACACACACACATACACACACACATACACACATACACACACATATATGCATACACACACATAGAGAGACATGCATACACATACACATACATGCATACATATGCATACATAATGCATATACATATGCGTACATACATACATACTTACATGCATACACACACATATGCATACATAATGCACATGCATACATACACATACATAATGCATATGCATACATAATGCACATGCATACATACACATACATAATGCATACACACACATATGCATACATAATGCATACACACACATACACACACATATGCATACATACATGCATACACATACATACATAGACACATACACACACATAGACACATACACATACATAAACACATACACACTCATAGACACACACACATACACATAGATGCGCAGACACATACACACACATACACACATAGACACATACACACATAATGATGCATTCACACACATACACATGCATATACATACACACACATATACACACACACATACACACATACACACATACACACATACACACATACACACATACACACATACACACATACACACATACACAGACATATATGCATACACACACACATAGAGAGACATACACACACATACACATACATGCATACATATGCATATGCATACATACATACTTACATGCATACATACACATACATAATGCATACACACACATATGCATACATAATGCATACACACACATACACACATCTATGCGTACATACATGCATACACATACACACACACACATAGACACATACACACATACACACACATAGACACATACACCACAAACACATGCACACTCATAGACGCATAGTGACACATACACATAGACACACACACATACACACACACATATACACAAACATATACACACATAGACACATACACACATAATGATGCATACACACACATACACATGCATACACATACATATGCATACATACATGCATACACATACACACATACACACATACACACATAGACACATACACACACATCGACACATACACACACATAAACACATACACACTCATAGATACACACACATACACATAGACACACACAAACATACACACACATATACACACACATACACAAATAGACACATACACACATAATGACACATACACACACATACACATGCATACACACATACTGACACATATACAGACACATACACACATACACACACATATATGCATACACACACATAGAGAGACATACACACATATACACATACATGCATACATAGTGCATATGCATATGCATACATACATACTTACATGCATACATAATGCACAGGCATAGATACATACACACACATAGACAGATACACACATAGACACATACACACACATAAAAACATACACACTCATAGATACACACACATACACATAGACACACTCACACACACACATACACACACATATACACACACATAGACACATAGACACATACACACATAATGCGCCATACACACACATACACATGCATACACACATACAGACACATATACACACACATACACACATACACACATACACACACATATATGCATACACACACATAGAGATACATACACACACATACACATACATGCATACATAATGCATATGCATATGCATACATACATACTTATATGCATACTATGCATACATAATGCACATGCTTACATACACATACATAATGCATACACACACATATGCATACATAATGCATACACACACATATGCATACATACATGCATACACATACACACATAGACACATACACACAGATAGACACATACACACACATAAACACATACACACTCATAGACACATAACGACACATACACATAGACACATACACATACACACACACATATACACACACAAAAATATACACACATAGACACATACACACATAATGATGCATACACAGACATACACATATGCATACATACATGCATACACATACACACATAGATACATACACATACATAGATACATACATACACATACATAGATACATACATACACATAAACACATACACACTCATAGACACACACACATACACATAGACACACATGCACACATATACACACACACATACACACATAGACACATACACACAAAATGACGCATACACACACATACACATGCATACACACATACAAACACATATACACACACACATACACATATACACACACATATATGCATACACACACATAGAGAGACATACTCACACATACACATACATGCATACATATACATACTTAATGCATATGCATATGCATACATACATACATACATGCAGTCATACACATACATAATGCATACACACACATATGCATACATAATGCATACACACACATACACACACATATGCATACATACATGCATACACATACACACATAGACACATAGACACATACACACACATAGACACATATGCACACATAAACACATACACACTCATAGATGCACACACATACACATAGACACACACAATGACATACACACACACATATACACACACACATACACACATACACACATACTGATGCATACACACACATACACATGCATACACACATAGACACACACATACACGCACATACATACACACACATGCATACATAAACATACTTAATGCATACACACATACATATGTACACGTATATATATTGATTTCTAACCATTTTGTTTTATATGTTAGGTATTATGGATCCTAGTAGAGAGAGAAAGGCGAAACTCTTTCTCATAAAAAGTCTTATGAGAGCAAGAGTTCCGTCTGATAGTCTAGGAGCCATCATGCGTGATTACTCAGAGATGTCTGATGAGGAGCTGGACTGTATGATCCAGATGCTTACCTAGCGGTCAGAGGAGGGCTCTTCTGCGGCTCCACTTGCAGGAAGAGAGCTATCTGCTCATAGGAATTTTTTTGTTTCATAAACTTTTTTAATGATATTATAACACATATTTTTATTTATTTTTATCTATCTGTTTTTAGGAAACCTATACCACCTCCAAATGGTGATAGCAGATCAGAGTTGCCTATGAGGACATGCATAGGCACCTTAGGACTAGAGTTCGATATAGAGCCAGAGGGGAACATTGTGTACATAGGGAATGGGTTGGAGTTCAAGAGAAGAATGCGGGCACTATGCGACTCTTACCTGCGCTTTGTCCACTTACCGTGGAAGTAAGTAAAAATTTTACATATAAATTGAAATAAATATGTTATATTTTATTTACATTATTTTTTATATTTTTGTAGTGAGCATGATGAGAGGGATAAAAAATATGTTAGTTCACTTGAGATAGAGTTTGGGACAAGATCGTCGCTTAAGTGGTGTCTAAAAGAGATGTGGACACTTATGGCTCATCGTCGTGATAATGCACGATATGCACTGCTTTTATGTATATATATGTGGATATCAGTATGTGTGTTTATGCATGTATGTATGTATATGAGAGAGAGAGAGAGAAAAAAAAAAGAGTGAGACTAGAGGTATAAATACACGCATACACACACATATACATCATACATGCACATATACACACATATACACATACATGCACATTTATACATAGACACACATACATGCACATTTTTACACACACATACACATGCATGCAGTTACACACATATAATGAATACACATTGACACATACGCATACTCACATACACGTACACATACTCACATATACATACACATGCATAATCATATGTACATACAAATAGACTCATATAATCATATTTACATGCATATATACATATACACATGCATATATACATATACACATGCATATATACACACACAAAACACATGCATATGCACATATAGATACACATACATACACAACACATGCATACACATAAATAAATAAATAAATAAATAAATCCTATTTCAAGAAACCTAAATTGAAAACACTAATTTCGATATTAGGGTTTTAAAACCTCTAATTTAAAAACTCTAATTCAACCTTTTAGCCATATGTTTGAAGTATATGTACACATTGCATCTATTCCTCCGATGTCCTACTAGAGAGATGTCTCTCCTCCCAACCTTATGCCTCTATATATAGCTACTTGAATCAACGAGGATCATAATATATATAAAGATATATACACATCATGTAGATACACATACATAAATATAAAATGGAGTAGATATATTATGCATCACACATACATGCCTAAATGCACACATAAATATATATATACATGCATACATATTTACATGCACACATTTACACGTAGACGTATATACATATATACATGTACACATCACATACACATGCCTACATGCACACATAAACATATATATACATGCATACATATTTACATGTACATATTTACATGTACATATTTACACATAGACACATATACATATATACATGTACAAAATTATAAACACTTGCATATATTACATGAATACATGAATATTTTACATAAATGCATATCGCATATATTACATGAATACATGAATATTTTACATAAATGCATATGCATATATAGACATATGCATATTTAACACATGTATACATATATCACACACATGAAAATGCATACATATACATGAAATACATATATATGCATACTAACATATGTATACATATAATACACATGAATACACACACATATGCATACATACATGATAAAAATTTGCTCGTCGAAGATAAAGCTATATATAAAATAATTAGGCATACCCCCGAGCTTCATGTTCTAACTTAAAAGAACATGATTTCATCTCTCTAGTAGGATTCATTGTTATTCAAGTTAATAAAAAAATCTATTATCTGATTATTGCCATCATTTTGGTAAGACATCAATATAGTCTCATCTTCATTATCCTTATTGATTTCATTTCTTCTCATGAATCACATCATCTATTGATGGATTAATATCTATTTCTGGTAATTCCTCTTCCTCATCAGTAGAATCAGCATGTAGAGAATTATCCTCTTCATAAAAAAGATTAGTATCATTATCACATATAATGATTCTAATTTCTATTTCACATGTTGATGTATCAGTATCTGATGCTGAATCATCAAGAGGACTTTCTTCGATCTCTCTAACAATAAACTGTTCAAACAATGACCTACCTCTAGGTTTCACATGAATGACTTGCCACCAAGGATGATCATTTGGGTTTTTATAAAAAAATCCTTGTTCAATATGCCTAGGATGAATATATGGTTCTTTAGTAGATCGCATTACCTTGGAAGAATCTATTGCCCAAAACCCAGATAATTCCTTTCTTAATGTGGAATTACTACCTTTATACTCGGCTCGATACTAGCCAACCTTCAAAATGACCTATCAAAATATATAACAACAAAAACCCATTATTAGGTGGTTAAAAAGATAACTAACTCTATAAAAAAAAATATAAACTTTTTTCTACCTATTTCAATGTACGAAATGAAATTTCGTAGATACCAACAATAGTTCCTACATAACCAAGTTCGCTATCTATAAGGTTCATGTCTTTTGGGCTAGCACGTGATAGTTGCTTGAATGAAGCAACAATACTAGAATCCTCTGTTTTACGTAAAGAATCAATGGCTTTGTTTCTAGTATGCTGTCCAAAAGCCCACATATTAGTGAACATTCGAGCCTGCAAAATAAATTCAATTAGTAAATTTTCATATATGTATGTTAGTTTTTATTTACTAATTGAATTTATTTTCCAAGCTCGAATGTTCACTAATATGTGGGCTTTTGGACAGCATACTAGAAACAAAGCCATTGATTCTTTACGTAAAACAGAGGATTCTAGTATTGTTGCTTCTTTCAAGCAACTATCACGTGCTAGCCCAAAAGACACGAACCTTATAGATAGCGAACTTGGTTATGTAGGAACTATTGTTGGTAGCTATGAAATTTCATTTCGTACATTCAAACAGGTAGAAAAAAGTTTTTTTTTTTTTATAGAGTTAGTTATCTTTTTAAGCACCTAATAATGGGTTTTTGTTGTTATATATTTTGATAGGTCATTTTGAAGGTTGACTAGTTTCGAGCCGAGTATAAAGGTAGTAATTCCACATTAAGAAAGGAATTATCTGGGTTTTGGGCAATTGATTCTTCCAAGGTAAGACACGAACCTTATAGAAAAAAATAAAATATTATTTTAATAAAATTACCTTTCGTTCACAACCTATCATTAAATCTCTTTGCTCATCTGAGATTTCTTCATTATTTGCGTTGGCGCGTTGCAAACAACTATATAGCCAATCCATGAAAGATGATATATCTGTAATCTCATTATTATCGAGATTACGTCTATATCTTTTGTTTTTTTGCCTTTTACTTCAGAGATTTTGAAGTTCCTCATACTTGCTAAGGAATGCTTGCATGCATTCGCTATTATATGCTACAAAAGTAGAAACATCATTTTTTTCTTGAAATGTAAATAAGAATGGAACTCCCTTACCTGATAATACCTCATTTGTTATTTTTGAAGAAGACTCGTTGGTCCATGCACGTGGAGCTTCTTCATGAACTCTTTCAAGGTACTCACTAACGTAATACATGCACTCTTCAAGCATCCAACCCTTTGCCATGGATCCTTCTGGTTTCGCTCTTTGTCGCACATAACCTTTTAATATTCCCATAAATTGCTCAACCCAAAACATCCATCGAGTGTTGACAACACCTGCAATCTCTATTTCATCTACAAGATGGACTAATAAATGAACCTGAATATCAAAAAATCAAGTAGGAAGTTCTTTCTCCATCAAACATAGTAGCTCTTTGCCTTCACGTTTTTTTTGTGGGATCGAGTTTTTGTCAATCTCTTTGGATGTAATCCACCTATACATATCATTAAAAAAATTATAAAGAAGTTAATTAAGAAATAAAAGATATCCAATATTCATACATATTAAATATAAAAGTATCATAATTACCTTATAAGTGATCCAAGACGATATATCACATCTCGTACTCCTTTCGTTGTACATCCATCAATAACCAAAGGTAAAATATGTTTCAAAAAGTTATGCCAGTCATGGGTCTTTAACCCAGATAAGCTCTTATCATCCATAGTAATCATGTTTTGAAAAGATGCTCCATATCCTGTAGGAGTCTTAATCAATTGAATTCTATTGTTGATAGTCTATATCTCTTTTGTTGTAAGTACCCAAGGAGCAGGTGCATAAGTCGTTTCTTGTCGATGTCTATCAAAAACTGGCCATAACTTTGGTTTGGATTTTTGATCTTTCAAATCATTCCTTGATGATGTGGTATCTTTTAGTCCAAGAAGATGCTGCCATAGTGAATAACCAATATTTTTGAATATATGCATAGGATCAAGAAGATGACATACTTTTAATTGTTTCCAATACTCCAAACAATACCATATTGATATGTTCTCTATGAGTGCCAATTTTCCTTTAGCTCTGTTCACATACTCATTATCTGAAGCATCACTCAAGATTTCTGATTCTGGGTCTATCAGAGGTCCATCTGTCCATTTTTTATACCAATCCATAGGCCTCATAGGTTTTGGACACTGACCTATTTCAAGCTTTCCATTAAAATGTATCGCTTCTCTTTTAGATCTTAATGGATGATCATCAAGCAAGAACCATCGATGTCGAAGATAAATATTTTTGTTGAGATTCTTACTATAGATTGATCTCAACCAATCACCACAATATGGACAAGCTTTATAACCCTTAGTAGATATTCCTGCATCATGAAAATGATAAAAATATAATTAGATTAAATCATATTTATTTACATGGATATTGAATAAAAAAATTACATCAATACTTGAACAAACACCATATCTTGGAAAATCGTGAATAGTCCAAGCCACAATACCACGAACTATAATATGTCTTTCATTGATGCTTTTTGATACATCAATGACATTAATACCTCTCCATAACTCTTGAAGATTGTCAATGAGAGGAGCAAGATATATATTCATATCTTTAACTTGTCTTTTGCCTAGGATTAAAAGTGAAAGCATTAAATGTTCCTTTTTAATACTAAGATATGGCGGAAGGTTGTAGTTTATGACTACCACTAGCCATGTTGACCATTTACTGGATTTCATGGAGAATGGATTAACCCCATCTAATGCAACTCCTAACTTTAGATTTTGTGGATTTTGTGCAAATTCAGGCCATGTAGAATCAATATGCTGAAAAGCAACACTATCATGAGGAATTCTGATTATTCCATCAGTACTTTTGTGATCATGTCCCCAAGTCAAAAGCTTTGATAATTCGGGGCTTTGAAACATATGTCTAATTCGTGGAGCCAATGGAAAATGTCTCAATACCTTTTTTGGGATTTTACCTTCTTCGCCCTTATATCGAGGAGATTGACATTTGGGACATGTCAAAGATTCTGCATATTCACCTCTATATAAAATACAATCGTTAGGACATGCATGTATACATTGATAATCTATACCAAGATTGTTGATTATCTTCTTCATTTCATCATGTGAGGAAGGAAGAATATTCTGACTTGGTAAAATTTTTTTAGATAATAACCTGTAAGTTTATCAAAAAAAGCTATATTAAAAAAAGTAAATAAATAAATATACATACACACACACACACACACACACACACACACATATATATATATATATATATATATATATATATATATATATATATATATATATATATATATATATATGCATATAATTGTATATATGTGTATGCTTATGTGCATCTTTCAAAATATTCGCCAAAAATTTTATTGTTTTGTATGGTAAGATACGATTGTTTGTTTTGGAGGATATGAAGTATGTACCTTCATTGAATGATTTCTCGATTCTATCATATGTTCAGTTTGAAAGTGTGAGAAGCGGGTTTATAATTGCTAGTCAAAGAATTTGGCACTGTTTATAGTGCATACGATAGTGACCTGGATGAATCGCATGCACAGACGTTACTCAAGATAGAGCAACCTGATTATAAGGGACTAGTGCCAGCAGGATTCCTGGGCTATGCAACAAACCTCTTGCATGTCAATGATGAGCATCTGAACTTTAGGATACAAAGTGGAAATCATGGTGGCTTGAGAGGATCACTTTTATACAGCTTGTTCAAAGAACTTTAGGTTTATGACACTAAAGTTTTTTGAAAAAGCTGTATAAACGTGATCCTCTCAAGCCACCATGATTTCCACTTTGTATCCTAAAGTTCAGATGCTCATCATTGACATGCAAGAGGTTTACTACATACCCCAGGAATCCTGCTGGCACTAGTCCATTATAATCAGATTGCTCTATCTTGAGTAACCTCTGTGCATGCGATTCATCCAGGTCACCATTGTGTGGCCTATAAACAGTGCCGAATTCCTTTAATAGCAATTATAAATCCACTTCTCACACTTTCAAATTGAACATATGATAGAATCAACAAGTCATTCAATGAAGGTACATACTTCATATCCTCCAAAACAAACAATCGTATCCTTCCATCCAAACAATCAAAATTTTCACAAATATTTTGAAAGATGCATTAATAGTTTTAAAAGATGTGTGGACAAAAAGTGTCCATTCAATTCAAGTTCTTGTTCTTACCTTATCTAAAGTAAGAATAAAAACCTGCATTGAATGGACACTTTTTGTTCGTTCATCCTTATATATGCATATATATATATATATATATATATATATATATGTAAATAGATAGAAAATTGAAAATTATACCTTAATAGTGTCAAAACAGATACATTACTCCATCCAAAATGATTTTGAAGGTTGAGAATAAGTAAGCTCGCACTTAGTCGTGTCAAACGACTTCCTTCATATACATGCTTTAGACATTCCTCTCAAAGGTATTTCTCATTTTTAGAAATATCGATGCTCTCATTGTCATTTTGATACCAATCCTCAATAAAATCTGCCATGCCATCATCTTCATCATTGTCACACAAATCTTGTACTTTATCATCTTTTGAATATAGATCTTTCAACTTTGCATATTGCACAGGATTAGTTTTGCGTAGCCTCCTCGTGGAAGCTTCTGATAAATGAGGTCTTACTGGTAATTGTGAATGCTGTGGAGGAATATCATCAACATCATACGTTGGAATCTACACATATAAATAAGATTCATTAGTATTCCATAAATGAATACAAAGTAAACTTTAAATATAAAATTAAGTATATAACGTATTAAATATGGATAGAAACATTTTATTCTCTCTAGCTAAAAGGTGCTCTTGGAGGTCTACGCCATCCATAATTCACTAATAGTTCATCACTGGCATGTAATGTAGTAATAGCATTGACAACTATGTATCTTGATACATCTCTACTCATGTATGGTGATTCATGACTATTTTCATGCTCCTCAAATGTGCAATTAGTCCTTGAACTATTATGTATCCCACGACTACTATTTATTAAACCTGCTATATTTCCATGTGGGTAAGGTCTTCCATCAATATATAATCTTTCATTTTCTGCATGTAAAATCCTTCTACTAGTAAGGGATGCTGCGTTCAAGCATATTTCATAAGTACTCATGCTTTGAACATAACGTGAAAGTCGATGCCAGTCTCCCGATCCATATATAGGACCACAAAATGACATAAGAGTGACTTCAGAGTTCAGAGGCACATTCAAATCCTCTAAAATAAAGAGACCATCTAAAGGAAGTGGTCCTGTATTCCATCCTCCATATTTTCTTCTATCATATGTTTGTACTAAAGAACGATCACGAGTTGGCAATGGATAATCTCCAGCCATTTCAGTCTCTAAGCCAGGAGGTAGAGGATTTCTAGAAACCTGTGCTTGTAATTGACGAACAACAAGTCCATGACGTGTACGAGGTATATTAAGATTATGAGAAAAATTATCATCATCATCATCATCGAGCAAGTATTCCTGTATATCAATAGTAATTTGATTGTGTATATGGTTTTTAAATAAAATAATGACATTAATATATATAGAAAATACATACCCAGGCATTATGACATTGACCAAGTGATGGTGCACACTCAAAAGTACCATACTCTACCTCATGTTCAATACATTCCAATCGTGGTCTTTGATATGTGCCATAACAAGAGTTACACCAACATATAATATGCTCTTCATAGTAAAATTAATCATAATTCCTATTGGAGGACACATGTGAAGTCGTTGCATGGGTAAGAGGTGGTGGAGTACCCTCTGATTGATCAGAATCTGCACATAATAAGAAACAAAAAAAAAAAAGTTATGTATCCATCAAATATATTTAAAATTAAATGTTTGATATACTTAGAGTATAAAGTCGTTGCACGATGAGGAGACGATGGTGGAGTTCCATTTTGATTGATCAGAATCTACAAATAATGGTATTTGATATTAATAATCTAATTATCTACATACACTAAAAATTCACATATACATATTTACACATACACACATATTCACATATACACATCTACACATACACACATATTCACATATACACAACTACACGTTATTGTGGGATAAATGCATGTATATTGTATGAATGAGTGTATATGCATGCATGTGTGTGTACGTATATATGTGGATATGTATATGTGTGTTTATGTTATATGTATGTATATGTGTATATGTATACATATATGTATGTGTATATGTTTGCATGTATATGCGTATGTGCGTATGTGCGTATGTGTATGAGTGTGTATATATGTGTATGTATTCTGATTTTCTTTTCTGTTTGAGATTAAATTAACAGGAGATATTGTATGGGGGAAAAAAAATAAGAGGCCAACTAACATAACACCTAAGACGTGGCAGTTTTTTCGTAGATAGCTACGTCTTCAGGAGTCATTTCCTCAGCAGAAGGTACACAAATTAATAGTTTATATTTATAATTTTTATATATTTTAGTAAATTTTTACATTTAATTTATGTATTTTTTTCTTAAATAAATAGGCTGCTGCAAAGAAGAGAGTGGAGTCGGGCCACACATCGCACCTAGGCCAAATGGGCCATAATGGTTTTGTAGCTACATTTGTAAGTATATGTGTTATAGTGAGTATATTTTTTATTTTAGTTAAAATGCAAGCAACTAATCTTTTTTATTTGTTTCAATGCAACGGAAGGATTATGGCCGATATCCTATGAAACATGAGATCGAGTATGCTACACATTTTGGATATCCGCGTTTGAGCGAGTATATGCAAGATCATCATGATGCCTTTGTGAGTATTATTAAATTTTATATAATTATTTTAGTTTTATGAATGGTTTAATTGTTTGATTTATTTATGTTTGTCATATGTAATACATGAGTATTATGGAGAGAAAAATATGGATGAGGTGGAGAGACAGACACAGAAGGGACGATCTCGATCGTCACAGGGTGATCATGACGATGAGGATGAGGAAGATCAGGATGATCATGATATTGCTGATGATGATGATCATGATGATGATGATTAGGATTTTAGTTGATTATGACATTGGATTATATGTATTTACATTGATATATATATATATATATATATATATATATATATATATATATATATATATATATATATATATATATATATATATATATATATATATATATATATATATATATATATATATTATCTATATATTTTTCATTTCAGTTATGTTTTGAATTGTGTGTATGGTATTAAGTAATGAAGAGTTTTATTCTGTTGATTGTTATTATTGTTTATATTAAGCATGTGTTTTAATACTTTAATTATATAATTCATTCCTATGTGTGTACCTAAGTGTATATGTATGTGTGTGTATATGTATGTATGTGCATGTGTATGTGTGTGTATATGTATGTATGTGCATGTGCATGTGTAAGTGTATATGTGTGTATGAGTATGTGCATGTGCATGTTTATGTGTGTGTATTTGTATGTGCATGTATATGTGTAACTCTACATGTATATGTGTGTATGTGCATGTATATGTGTATATGTAGGTATGTGCATGTGTGTGTGCATGCGTATATGTGTTTTAATACTTTAATTATATAATTCATTCATATGTGTGTACCTAAGTGTATATGTATGTGTGTGTATATGTATGTATGTGCATGTGTATGTGTGTGTATATGTATGTATGTGCATGTGCATGTGTAAGTGTATATGTGTGTATGCATATGTGCATGTGCATGTGTATGTGTGTGTATATGTATGTGCATGTATATGTATAACTCTATGTGTATATGTGTGTATGTGCATGTATATGTGTATATGTAGGTATGTGCATGTGTGTGTGCATGTGTATATGTGTTTTAATACTTTAACTATATAATTCATTCATATGTGTGTACCTAAGTGTGTATGTATGTGTGTGTATATGTATGTATGTGCATGTGTATGTGTGTGTATATGTATGTATGTGCATGTGCCTGTGTAAGTGTATATGTGTGTATGAGTAAATGTGCATGTGCATGTGCATGTGCATGTGTAAGTGTATATGTGTGTATGAGTATGTGCATGTGCATGTGTATATATGTGTATATGTATGTGCATGTATATGTGTAACTCTATGTGTATATGTTTGTATGTGCATGTATATGTGTATATATAGATATGTGCATGTGTGTGTGCATGTGTATATGTGTGTGTACGTATGTGCATATATATGTGTATATACGTGTATATTGTATGTATATGCATGTGTATATGTATTCCACATGCATGTGTATGTGGATGCATGTGCATTTGCATCCATGTGCATGCATGTGGATGTGCATCTACATGTATTTGTGTATATGTTAATGTGTGTATGTATATATATATATATATATATATATATATATATATATATATATATATATATATATATATATATATATATATATATATATATATATATATATATATATATATATATATATATATATATATATATATATGCAATAATGCATGCATTTAAATCTTTTTATGTGGTTGTAGAAATGTTTGTGCATATACATGTGTATATGTGTGTATGTCTAAGTGTATGTGCACATGTATCTGTGTGTATATATGTGTGTGTATGTGCATGTGTATATGTGTATATGTGTGAAAGTGCATCTTCATCATGTATAAGTGTATAAGTTTCATATCAATAAGTGTGAGTATGCTATCTAATGAAAATAACACAATTCAAATGATATACAAAGAATAGAAATTGTACTTACAACAGTTAGCCATACTTTTTGCTTGGTTAGCTTCTTGAATAACCTACAATAAAGAGAGAAAGTTTTCCTCTAGCATAGTTTGTAACTCTTCTATATTAATCTTAATTTTTTTTCTTCTCTTAGAAAAAAGAGTGTGGCTCAATTCAATTGGATTGGGTCTTCGCCTCTTGAGGCGAGGGTGGGGGTTCAATCCTTGGCTATGATAAGACCCTATGTAACTTTTCTAACCCTTACTTTGTGGAAAGATCCCATGGGTACTATGCCCATTCACTTGTACAGTTGCAATTTCAAAATTAAATTCCGGGAGAGTAGACTTACGCTCAACCTCCATTTCAAAAGGAAAAATAAGTGTGACAACTTACCCCCCTCAGAACAAAACACGCACCCCTAAAATAGATGAATTGATGTGAAGGTGGAAGCATAGTTTTTGAAGGAAATGTGATTTATGTACCATTAATATTGGAATAGTTTGAATCCACCCATAGACTATAAAGTTTTTTTTATGGAAAACAAAGATTGAATAAAATTTAGGAAATATTGTACAGTTGTGCAAGGGGTAGGCCCTCTTGGTACAATATAGCTTAGAGAGAGTGACTCTCCACTATTGGTATCTAGCATTACATATGATCTTTGAATACATGGCTTGATGCATAGGAGCATCAGAGATACTAGAAAGGTAGGCCTGTCCAACAAACTTCATTTCTTTCCAAGAGTTGTAAATTTGATTTCTACTACCATTTACAAAGCGTCTTTTATTTCTTCCAACCCAGGTGTTCCATAATATTTGTGCTCTCCATGTGTGCTCTCCATGATATTTTTAGTGGTTGCACTTCTTCGTGGCTTTGAGGAGCAGCTCCCTTTGATCCATAAGCACCTGTTTACAACCAAGAGATAAATCAGCAATGTCATTAATGAAGAAAGGATCCACAATATCTTGCCTAGACATAAGGCTATTCCATGAGTTAAACCTTTTTTCTTGCACTTATCCGTCTTAATAGGCAAAGGAGAAGCTTCTTCAGCATTCCCTCGTCCAGTCCATAATGAGTCTTGTGACAAAAACCAGAGATTAGAAGCAAACACTAGATTTAAGGTATAACCCTCTTTAACTTTCATCGAGGCATAGAAATACCTCTAATAATTCCTTGTTCAATTTTATCTTTTACTAACCATCCCAGAGCATCACTAGAAATAGCAAACGAAAGAGGAGCAAAGGGCCAACCCTGTGTGATAGATCTATAAAGATTGAAGGGTTCAAAAACAAAACCATTCATAGCCACCCTAGAGTTGACATTACTCAGTGTTTTTGTTTGTAATCTCGATTATGTCAGTAATCTCGATTATGTTTGTAATCTCGATTATGGTCTCGATGTATTTCATGATATATAGACAAAATCTCTTAATCAAGAGGAATTAATCTAGAAATAATATCTATATACTCAATATGATTTGGGGCTATTGACCATTTCCAAAGTTGATCACAAAGAGTTCCTGACAGATAGTGAGTTCTTTCACTGATTGTCATCTTTGGTAACATTAGACAACCTCTTCTAATATTGTAAATTAACCTGTAAGCAATAACATCAATTATCAATGTATTGTCAGGCTTGTACTTCATATTCATGTCTTAGAAATGAGCCAATTTCGTGAAATGGATTGAAAAATTCCAAAAACACTCATGCCTCCCCCAAATATACATAAATTTCCTCCTAAAGTCCATGAAGATTGTATCAATACATTTGTTGACCTCGTCTAGATCATACGCACTGCAAATACAGACATTGAAATGTTTAAGGCACCATTGAAGAAAAGCACTACTACGAAGAAAGGCCTGCTTACTTCGGATATTAATAAATACTTCAACTTTTAGATTCAGGGCCCTAGGTTGTAAATCCTTGTGAATAGGTTTCAATTTCTGTATCTCCTCCTGTGTCAGACCATGTTAATTCTTTGGAGGGTCCCTTTCTATCTCAATAAATTTAGGTTCCATTATCACATGATCCAACCTCTTTCGTTTTTTTGACTTGCCTAGTATTTGTTTAGGCTCTTGATTGCCTTTTGGTGTAAACACTAGTACATGATTAGTTTGAGTTGAAACTGATACTTTCTACTCAACTACTGTTGCAATGATATCAGTTTGAGTTGAAATAGGACATGTTTGAGTTGAAATAGGATCAGTTTGAGCTGAAACTGATACTTTATTTTTATTTTTTTTCTTTTTGGGCATCTTTGTAATCAACTTCTGTTGCACCCTGACATTGACTTGCTGAGGATGTAAGACTGTCTTTTGCGGCATCTATGATGGAATTTTGTTTTTTATCTAACCTATAAGCCAAACATCATTACAAATTACAATCAATGACACTCTTAGTCTACAAAAAACTATACAGATTAGGATAAATACAATCAATAAAATCATTACAAAATAGGTTAAATACAAAATCCTATGAGAGCGAATCAATTTGGACAATGTAACCTGTGGATAGTAAACATTACAAAGAGGTGGTGCAAGAAGGTGGAGAGTAGAACTAAATACTGAAATCAGTTTCCTGACTTTGAAACTATTTACTACTATCCAAATCATATCCTTGTGAAAAGACATCATGAGAGGAACAATTGTAAAATTCATACAAATGCGCTCCTAATGTTTATGATGGTATTAAGACTTCAAATTATTTCCAAATTGGTGCCTAAGTTATGGAAAAATGCCATTTTTCCCATATAATACCAAACAAAGAATTGTTTACATCATTACAATCAATGACACAATTGAGCTATCAAATATGTACAGGGTATATAATACGAGGTAGAGACAACAAAATATTTTAATAACATCGATACAAAATCGGTTGATCACGAACTGTGATGATAGCTATTAGATTTGGATGATGCCACACGTGCGGATAGTAACCATTACAAAGGACAGTGATGTAAGAGGGTGAACACTGGTACTATTCTTTCAAAAGATCCTGTATATCAGGTACAACGCCTCCATTCAAGTGTGATAGAGTAGTCTGCTGCCTTCTAATTCGGTGCAAATTGCTTGGCTTCTTCTGTCATCTCACATATTCTTGCAAATTTCTTTTTGCATTTGCCATAAACTACGCAAGAGTGGCATCCTCTTGTACATGAACACCTATAGCCTTTGTTGGGGATCCATACATGTCAAAAACTGAGGCTGGGATACAATAGTTTTGCTTTGAGGAGATTTCATTTCTAGCATTCGTTTGAAGAACATCTCTATTTGGACTTTGGTTAGGATCAAAAGTTGGATTCTGCAAATGACCTTTGTTTGAACAAACAACAGGATCATTATCAACTACAGAGTTGTGACTAGCTAGATGAATATCTGAGCTTCTAACTGGATCAAGAACACTCTCAATCATTCTGTCTAGACCACTATCAAAGTCAATGTGTGTGGACTCCGCATCATGCATGTCGTTGATTGGACAAGGATCCACACTAGCATCCATTGCAGATGGTGTTTGTAGGAAGGATGGAATATTTTCTTTCTCTTTCGATGATGAAGATTGGGCATAAGTCTTACTTTCAACAAATGGTGTACCTACAACATTCTCAATTGTCCCAAGCTCCCTATTGTATGCAACATCAACATTGTTGGTAATTGTTCCTATTGAGGTACGAGCAACTGCTTAGCACAATGAAACCAGCTAGATTAGTGTTCCACTAGAGGGTTAAAAAGTAAGAAAGCGATAGTTGATAAGTGACTTACTGCAAAGAACTAATGAGAAACTAGATCTTTAGTAATCATGAATTAGTAACAAGCTAATTAGTAAAAGCTAACTACTAACAACTATCGAGCAATCAACTTCTTAGTGATAGCTAATTAGTAACAAGCTAATTGGTAATAGCTAGTTACAAACAACTAACCAAGAACTAGTTACTTCGTAATAGCTACTTAGTAACAAGCCAACTAGTAATGACTAATTCATAATAGTGAATTAATAATAGCTAATTAGTAATAGTTAATTATTAATAGATAATTAGTAATAGCTTATTAGTAATAGCTAATTAGTAATAGCTAATTAGTAGTAGCTAATTAGTAATAGCTAATTAATAATAGCTAATTTGTACTAGCTAATTTGTACTAGCTAATTTGCCATAGCTAATTAGTAATAGCTAATTTGTAATAGCTAACTCGTAATAGCTAATCAATAATAGCTAATCAGTAATAGCTAATTCATAATAGCTGATTCCTAATAGCTAATGAGTAATAGCTAATCAGTAATAGCTAATCAATGATAGCTACTTAATAATCACAAATTAGTAACAAGCTAACTACTCACAACTATCGAACAATCAGCTACTTAGTAAAAGCTAATTAGTAACAAGCTAATTAGTAATAGCTAAGTACGAACAGCTAACCAAGAACTAGTTACTTCATAATAGCTACTTAGTAACACGCTAATGAGTAATGGCTATTTTATAATAGCGAATTAATAATACCTAATTAGTAATAGCTAATTAGTAATAGCTAGTTAGTAATAGCTAATTAGTAATAGCTAATTCGTAATAGCTAATTCATAATAGCTAATTCGTAATAGCTAATTCTTAATAGCTACTCAATAATAGCTAATTAGTAATAGCTAATCAATAATAGCTAATCAATAATAGCTGATCAATAATAACTAATTAGTAATAGCTAATTAGTAATAAGCTAATGAGTAATAGCTAATCAATAATAGCTAATTAGTAATAGCTAATTCTTAATACCTAATTAGTAATAGCTACTTAGTAATAGCTACTTAGTAATAGCAGATTACTAACAAACTTAATATCAATTTGTAATAGCTGATTACTAATAGGTGATTAGTAATAAGCTAATTAATAATAACTTACTAATAAGCTAACTAAGAACCAACTACTTTGTAATAGCTACTTAGTAATAGCTAGTTAGTAATTCCAAAGAATTTGATAAGTGTAGGGAAAATTGTTGAAAAAGGTTATGAAGTAAGGTTCACTAATGATGGAGATTTTGTGGAAGGCCCTACCAATGGTTATAAACCAATTTTTTCAGGGAAGAAAGAAGGAAGACTCTTCACATTGAAGATTCAAGGTAATGTTGGTCATGCCTTGTTTACCTACGGAGGACATAAGATCTCTGAGTTAGATCTTTGGCATAAAAGGCTTGGATATTTCAATGAAAAAGGTATTAAGGATATGGTTAAAAATGGTTCAGTGCTTGGATTGCCTAATGTTGTAGGTCAACATATGACATACAGATGTGAGGCATGTCAATTAGATAAGGCTCCTAAGGAATCATATTCTAAGCATGGTTTCATGTATTTAGAGAAGCTTGAGTTGATACACACAGATGTGTGGGGAGCATCTAAGGATTTCAGTATTAATGGTTCAAGATACTATGTGATTTATGTTGATGATGCTACCAGGTGGATCACTATATATGTGATCAAAGATAAATCATAGGTATTCAATACATTTAAACATTATCATGTGTATGCAAAAAGAATCTCAGGTCAAAAGTTGAACAGACTAAGGTTACATGGAGGGGGAGAGTATTTCTCTAATGAGTTTAGTGATTAATTATGGAATGCAGGTATAAAAAGGGAAGTTACTTGCAGGTACTCTCCTCAACAAAATGGTGTAGCAAAAAGAGAAATAGAACTCTTGTTGAGTTTGCAAGATCAACGATGAAGGAGAAAAATTGTCCAAATTATTTGTGGGTTGAGGTTGTAAATACAACTACATACTTGGTTAATAGGCTACCATGTTAAGCTTTTCAGGGTATGACACCATATGAAGCTTGGTGGGGTAAGAGACCTACCTTAGATCATTGCAAAGTATTTGGATGTTTGGCTTATGCATATGTGCCATCTCAGTTGAGGCATAAATTGGAACCGAAAGCTGAAAAGTCTGTGTTCATTGGATATGATGATAAGGAGATGGGACATAGGTTGTGGATTCCATCCACAAAGCAATTTGTTGTATCAAAGGATGTTACATTTGCTAAACAAGGTACTTGGTATGCAGGTACAATCAATAATCATGCAGGTGATAAAGAAGTGTTGAATCAGAAGAAAGGTTAATCAAAGGTTCAGATTTTTGATGAAGAAGAGAAGAATGAAGTACAAGTTGAAGTTGAAGAAGTGCCAAGATTTGATCCAAAATGTGATGAACCAGAAACTTCGAGAAGTGGAGAACTGCGAAGGTCATCAAGACACAAATTGCAACCTACAAGGTATAGCTATGACACTGCGTTTTTTACTACTAAAGACTATGCTTATATGGTGAAAGTAGATGAAGACCCTTCTACATATGAAGAGGCAAAAGGTAAGGAAAATTGGGAAAAAGCTATACAGGAAGAGTATGATGCATTGATGGAGAATGAGACATGGGATTTGGTTCCTAAACCAAATAGTAAGAAGATCATTGGATGCAAATGGGTCTGCAAGACAAAGAGATATGTAGATGGAAGTGTTTCTAGGTATAAAGCTAGACTTGTTGTGAAAGGGTATGATCCGAAATATGGTATAGATTATGATGAGACCTATAGTCCTATGGCAAAGATGACAACCATCAAGACACTCATAACCATTGCTGCATGTAAAGGTTGGAGATTATGTCAATCAGATGTAAAGAATGCTTTTCTTAATGGTTATATTTGAGATGATGTTTTCATGGAACAACCACACGTTTTTAGAGATAAAAGGTATTCAGAATATGTATGTAAGCTCAATAGAACTTTGTGTGGTTTGAAGCACGCCCTAAGAGCATGGAACTATAGACTTGTTTAGTTCTTAAAGGAACTTGGTTTCCAAGTATCTAAAGCACATAGTAGCTTGTTTGTCAAAGCAAGTGATGATGGGTTCATTTACATGTGCATATATGTTGATGACATAAGTCTTACAGGTACAGATGAGAAGGGCATACAAAGTCTCAAGAAGCAAATTGAGGAAGAGTTTAAGATAGTGAATTGGTGGGATTTCATATTTCTTGGGTATGGAAGTCTCATATACTCAACATGGAGTATATGTAACTCAAGAAAGGTATTTGAAGAACTTCTTAATCAAGTTTAAAATGGAAGATTGCAGAGTGGCACCTACTCTAATGGAGGTGAATCACAAATTGAGCAGATATGGAGGAGAAGAATTCAAGGATATGAAACTCTATCAAAGTCTGGTTGGTAGTCTAATCTATGCTACATAAACTAGGCTTGATTTTTCATATAAAATTGGAGTGTTGTCTCAATTCATGCATTGTCCTAGGAAAGAACATTGGGTTGCAAGACAAAGAGTGTTGAGATACATTAAGGGTACACTTAAGGAAGGTTTGTATTATGGTTTTACATCAGATACAAACATGAATATATATAGGGATACAAATTGGGCAAGTAATCCTGATGATAGGAGATCAACATATGGATACTTGTGTTATGTGGGAGATAAGCTAATCTCTTGGTGTTCCAAGAAGCAACATACAATTGCTTTATCATCTATAGAAGCAGAATATAAAGGCATGGTAGAAGCTACAAAAGAGGACATATGGTTAAAAACTCTTATGAAGAGTTTTGACATCACTCAGAGTACACCCACTATTCATGGAGATAACATGAGCTCATTGTATCTAGCTGCTAATCCTATTTTTCATGCCAAGACCAAACATATTGAGATTCAATATCATTTTCTGAGACAGAAGGTGATTGATAAGGAGGTTGATGTCATACATACTTCAACAAAAGATCAGATTGCAGATATGCTAACCAAAAGCTTGGATTGACCAAAGCTACAGAGATTCAAAGACATAGCAGGTATAAAGAAGATGGAGAAAAACTCAATGGATGATTGAGGGGGAGCTATTGGTGCATGACAACCATCAATTGATGTTTTGGACAAAGTTTTATAGTTAAAAGAAATAGCAAAGATCAATACATGAAGATTGGAGTTAGAGCATAATCAGAGAATAAAGCCTTGTATATATATGTACATTAAACATGCTTATACTTTTGTAATGGTCACGAGTTTGTACATAACACCTATATATACAAGTAGAAAAGTCAAGAAAAAGTGTGAGATGATGAATTAGAAGTTTCAAGAGCTATTAGACACTTTATAAGTGAAGTGAACATCTCTCATCATTCAGATGTAAATTTTCTGAGTAAATGAAAAAGTTGCGCTCGGTAATTTGTTGAGTCCTCCTTCTATGCTTGATCATTTTAGGAATTCTTTTGTAGATGTCTAACTTCATAGTTAATGCTTCTATGGTTCAGATTTGAAAGCCTAATTGTAAACATGCTGAGAGAATTATGTGTAGGAACATTTGTATGTGAAGAAGTGACAAGTGTCTTGTGAAATAGGCGCATTCTCAATGGTCAAAGAATTGATCAATACTCAGTGCATAGTGTAAAGTTTTGCAGAAATCAAGAGTCAAAGTCTAAGTTGGAAGATACACCATCTATGGCTAAAAGCATTTGATTAAACCGGTTCTAGTTTGGGAGAACCATGTATTAGAAGTTACAGGTGTCAAGGTCGATAATACAGGAGGATAGTTTTAGACATATGTTGATTGTTTGGATCAATTCTCAAGATCTACTGAGCCATTTGAGATGTTTTAACTTGGATAGGATGTGCAACCTTTAGCCAAAACATTGTACAAAGTTTCATGAGAAACTTTACACATTTTATTAGTCAATAAGTGAGTTATGTGCAGCAAAGTTTTCTATGTAATGACTTTCTTCACAGTTAGCTAAAGTCTTGATAGTTTGGCACTTGTCTTCCAAATTGGTTGGATTTTTTGAGTTATTCTTGATATAGAAGTGTTCTAACGTCAAGGATAACTTGTCTTTTGGACATGAACACTCTCCATCAATCGGTCAGGAGAGTCTGCTGCTTCTCCTCTTGAATCATTTCCCACTCCTCAACATCTAACCATATAAGCTTTGGTAAG
Source organism: Ceratopteris richardii (assembly GCA_020310875.1). Classification (NCBI taxonomy): domain Eukaryota; kingdom Viridiplantae; phylum Streptophyta; class Polypodiopsida; order Polypodiales; family Pteridaceae; genus Ceratopteris; species Ceratopteris richardii. The sequence goes on from CM035407.1 coordinate 98,934,097, forward strand.
GCTACTCTGAAAGCATCACCAGCCTCTGATCGTTGATCGGACATAACTTCATGTGCGGTGTGCTAAATCCACTCGGAGCTGACAACAAGATGCCCATGTTTGTTAGGACAAGTCCATGGCAAGTCCAAGTAATGGCTTGAGTCATCGAAAGGCTTAGAAATTTAAAGGAAATATCAACTCCTTGTAGAGTTCACTTGTGAACTCCCTCTTGTAATCTTTGAGTATTTACTTGATGTAAAACATGAAAGCATCTAAAGTGGTTGAGTCCACTTGATGAAAAAAGAAAGAAGAAGCCACAAATTCATGATTGAAGGTAGTTGGAGAATCAAATCAATCACCAAAAATTTTGGAGAGTGATTATAGGAGGATTCAAATTCAAAATTAGGCTCCAACCATCACTATAAATACATGGATTTTAGTCGCATTTTATAGACCTCCATGAGCTGAGCATTATGCCATATCAAAGTGTGGGTTCAAGGAACACATATGTATCAGTACGTCCATTGTATTTTACAATCAATATACTTTCATTTTCATGATCATTTGAGTTCGTACTTCCATGCTTTTGCATTAGGGATAAAAATGAACCCTGCATGGGCTTTTTGGATTAAGGAGTGATTAGTGATGGACCAATGAGAGGAGGGTGGTGGACACAGTCCATAGCCTATAAATCACTAGGCTGAAGGGGGATGAGGGGACAGTATTCCCCTATGTTCAGGTTTTCCCTATAGAGAGAGAAAGGAATCTCGTAACTTACCTGGGCCCAAAAATTTAAAATTTTCAAATAAAACTCATCATAACACCATTTAATGGTCCCCCAACCACTTTTTAGGATCAAAAGTGATATTTTTGAGTTCTAAATCAAAATTCATGCATGAACTGAAGTGAAAAAAGTGACTTTTTCAAAAATAACTCAAAATGAAACTTTCTCCCTCCAAAAGCTCACAGTTTCATACCGAGGTCCCAAAAAGTCATCTCTTTCCACTACGTTCTCTCTCTAGCACACCAATGCAGCTCCTGCATCTTCATTTCTTTCTCTGTGCATCATCTTCTTTGAATTCCTTTTGTCACTTCCATAGCGTGAACTCCAATGGAGAAACCTAAATCTCATAGACGTCCAAAAGATGAGGTTATCGTGATAAAATGTCACAATATCAAGGCTAGAGAAGGAATTTGGTTAGGACAGGAGTTCTGCAAAGGTGCATGGGTGTACATGCAACCCTATGGTGTTGGTCTTCACCGTGTAAGAGATCGTGGAAACTTGGATCTTCATTGGAAAGGGAAGTTATTAGGCTTCAAAAAGCTCAAAAATGGTGAAACTATTGCCATTGTACAACATGTTTTCACAATGTCAACCATGAAATTGGAAAATTCAAACAAAATGAGATATCCTATCAACTGTAAGTATTACTCATTGAATTTTGTCCAAATAATATACCTAGCTAAGTTGTGTAGTTTTTTGTTGTAGACATATTTCTTTCTACCTTGGTGGAAGAACAGCCACTTCAAATTACGTGAGAGAGTTTTCTTTTACAAACATAAATATGTTGTACCCTCTTCATCAAAAGATTTTGGAAGGTTAGAGATGATTAAGGTAGATTCTCTTTAAAGCTATAGTGGTCGCAACCTGATGTATGGACATTAACATCTTTGAAGCATAAGATGGTGATGGACATACACAACTCTTTGAAATTTACAAGAGTTTCAAGATCTATAGGATTACATTGGTGTGTTCCTGTTCATTGTTTTGTACATTTATTTCAGATATTCACAATTCTAGTGACTTCAACAATGTTCATGTTAAAAGATACGTATGAGTAGGTAGAGGGTTTGCTAGGTGAAAATTGAGGACTTGTAGAAGGATGCACCAAAGGGGATAGATACCTTTGTAAAATTAGTGCAACATGCATAGGATTTTGATACATGAAACGTCGTACTTCATTGTACATTAGATTCTATTATGATCGTTGGATGTGTAAACTTGGTGAATGGATACCATTACAAAGTTATGAGGGTTTTTTAATTTCATTTGAAATTAAGATAAATCTACCCAACAACGAAATGGAAGTTATTTCACTAAATCATCATTGGACTCTTTCCAACGTGAGAGAACATCTAGTAATCATGGGATTTGAGGATCTGGATCAATCAAAGTTCAGAATACAAGGACATAAGGTAAGTAGCATATGGTATTTTTTCTTTTGTTTATACAAATTCTTATACTCAAATATGTTCATTTAAAGTTTTCTATTTGTCTGTAGATTGGTAAGAGGTTGGAGGATAAAATTCAAGTCCTTCCTGAATGGAGTGCGGATGGAACTCAACTTTCATTGTCATAGCTCAAGAACTATTTGAGTGCTAGAGTGTACACACAACCTATGTTCCATTTATAATCCTTCGTCTGCAACAATGTATTTAACATGCAAGACATGTAGCATGTAAAATGTTTTGATCTCAATATGATGTACAATTTGCCAAATCTTTGATTTTTCCAATGGCAATTAATTATAATTTTAAAATTCTGAGAATTTATTTTTTCTATTGTGTAGATGTGGTGTATCTTATTCTGGTTAATGATTCTGTTCAATCTTTTTTATGAGCCAAAGTTTTTTTTTGAGAGTTCTATGCATGATTGTTTTATTTGAAGGTATCAGTTTTAGTTTTAAAATGGGTCCCACTCACTTTAAAATTTTGAAACTACTATAAAAGCAAAAACTTATTCTCTCATTTCTCACTTTTGCAACCAAGAAGAGCTAGAATCACTTGCAGAGCATGCACACAAGCTAGCATCACGCGCAATGGCTACCACATCCTCCAGTACCCTACAACCCAAACATCCATGTGAACTCTTCAATGAGTTCTTGAAGTCAACTGAGTTCAAAGGTCAAAACCACTTGTATGACCTATTGCCTAGAGTCCCTGATCTAGACAAAACAACTCAACTGAACTCTGATGTGCTCTAGGAAATCATAGAGTTCCTTGAGTACTACATCTTGCGTTTCTTTATAGAAATACTGCCTTATGAGGGTAAATGGGTCACATGTGAACTTCTACTCTACATACACAGAGGCGATGAAGCCTTCATGAAGCGCCTTAAGCGCTTCATGGAAATTGCTAAAACTACAGGGCACTTACTAGATGACTCTGTGCCATTAGTAAAAAAACTTAACAAAAAGAAGAGGATGGGTACAAAGTACCTTTCCTACATTGCAACAACATATTTTATCATTAATGAGGAGCCCGAACGTGTTGGGGTGGTCGACGTCTTTGGTAGTACCGCTTTTATACCTCTGATGGTAGTAAGCTTCCGGTACCACCCGTCTGCCGCAGCAAAGACTCGAACCTTATCAAGCCTACGGAAATTTGCTGCGCCACCAAATTAGTGTTAAACTACAGTGATGTTAGAACACTTCTATAATCAACAGTAGCTTAACAAGGCTTCTGCCACTGAAACTCTATTAGACTGTGCTTTGAATTCTCTTGAAAATTCCACCCGAACTTCACCGGACTGTCACTCGACTGTCACCGAAATTTATCGGAATCTTACCAGAATGATCTTCAAATCTGTTCGTAATTGCTTCAAGTGTTTATACGTGGAATAAGGAAGTGACGAGTGAACTTCCCTTACTGACAGAACTCTTCCTGAAGTTTAGAGAAAAACTTCATCAGTTTAGAGTGCTATTTTCGGTCCGACTTTGTACTATGTGTACATATCCATTTCACCGAGAACTTTGATCCGTATAAAGTAGAGACTTCTAGCTACAAGATAAGCTATGTCTTATACAAAACTCTATATTATTATGCGAGATATACTTCATGGTTCTTCCCGAAAAACACGTTTGTTGAGTAAACCGTAAGTGACCGAAAGTACGTATACGGTGAAACTGTAACTGTTAACTAACTTTAACCGTAACATAGAATATTCAAAAATTCTACTCATACGAAGAATGCGCGTAGAGCTTCCACATGAACATGTGTTTTCTATTAGAGAAGATGTGTACAAACAAGCTTGGCCTCTTCTTGCTCACGCTATAGAAACTCTCCTACACTGAGTAGTTTCTTATTACCATCTCTCTCAGATGAATACCTGACATTTCAGGTTTCTATTATTCATCTTTACATACGCGATCTATGGCGTCTTCTATACTACATACGCGATCTCTGGCGTCTTCTTTCTCTCTCTCTCTATCTGTATATCTGTATCTCTGCGTCTCTGCGCTTCTGCTATATTTCCTCTCTCTCTATTGCTCGATTCTTGATTGATATATATATATAGTCTTCATTCTTCCATGCTCTTCCGCACCTTTCACTTTCGGTATGCTCCACGATCCTTCTTTATGTGCGTTATGCGCACTCCCCTGTTCTCTACTCCGTTACACGTCCTGTTCTCATATTTACAATTCTTGATTCGGTTTTCTGATTCTGCACGTTGTACAGTTTGGTCGTGCTTCTTTAATTTTGCTTCTCTTTGTCTTTTGTCCTTCCCCTTTTTTGTCTGGATGCCAAATTCGTGAGTGCTTCTTCAATAGCTCCCCCTCAATCACTAATTTGCATCTCCGATCTTCATATATCTTTCTTTCTTTTATACCTTCCTTTTCTTTGAATCTATTTATCTTTGTTCCATCCAAACTCTTCGTCAGCATATTTGCAATTTGATCTTTTGTCGGAGTGTATACAATTTCTAACTCCTTCTCCATTACCTTTTCCCTCAAGAAATGATACTGAATCTCTATGTGTTTTGTTCTTGCGTGAAACACTAGATTCGCTACAAGATATAGAGAGCTCATATTGTCTCCATGTATAATTGGTATACCTTGATCAATGCCCAAGCTTTTGAGCAAGGTCTGCATCCATATCACTTCTTTAGCTGCTTCTACCAGTCCTTTGTATTCAGCTTCTGTTGATGATAAAGCCACTGTGTGCTCTTTCTTCGAGCACCAGTTTACTAGCTTATCTCCTAGGTATATCATATACCCATGTGTTGATCTTCTGTCATCCTGGTTACCTGCCCAGTCTGAGTCACTGTAGGCTCTCAAATTTATGTCTGACGTATAAGGATAGTATAATCCTTCCTTAATAGTTCTCTTTATATATCTGAAAACTCTTTGACCTGCTATCCAATGTGGGTCTTTCGGACAATGCATAAACTGTGATAAAACTCCCACTGCATAGCTCAAGTCAGGTCTTGTTAGTGTAGCATAAATCAAACTTCCTACTAACGACTGATACTTTGTCATATCTTTGTAATCTGCGCCATCATATTTACTGAGTTTGTGATTGGCTTCAAGCGGTGTTGAAGCTTCTCTGCAATTCTGCATATCAAATTTCTGCAATATATTCAGAAGATACCTTTCTTGTGATACATATACACCGTGATCTGTATAAGTGACTTCCATTCCAAGAAAGTATGACAACTTTCCTAGGTCACTGATCTTAAACTCCTTTTCAAGCAGTTTCTTCACCTCTGTGATTCCTGCATCTGAGGTACCTGTAATTATTATGTCGTCTACATAAATACAAATGTAGATCATTCCTTCGTCTGTTCTTTTAATGAGTAGACTTGCATCTGCCTTTGAACTTTGGTATCCAAGTTCGTTTAGATACTTCACGAGTCTATAGTTCCAAGCTCTTGGAGCTTGCTTTAGTCCATAAAGTGCTTTTCTTAACCTGCACACAAATTTTGGGTATCTGGAGCTTACAAACCCTTCAGGCTGCTCCATGTAAACTTCATCTGATATATATCCGTTCAGAAATGCATTCTTGATGTCTAGCTGACTTAGCTTCCATCCTTTTGATGCTGCTATAGCAATTACTGTCCTTATGGTTGACATCTTTGCCACCAGACTAAACGTTTCGTCGTAATCTATGCCATGCGTCTGAGCATAGCCTTTGACTACCAGTCTAGCTGTAATAAAGTAAGTCTATGATCCAAGGGTCTGTCCGATTTCAGATCTGTCTGAACCGGCCAGACCCTTGGATCATAGACTTACTTTATTACAAGGATGTGAAGGACGAGGTCTTGGGTTCAATCCCCATGAGGTACATGGGAAGAGTATTTTGCCCAAAGAGCTCTAGAACCTTCTAGAAGCATCCACTGGACACTTGGCGCACATGTAGTTACATGGCTGACACTTGGATGATTAGCATCCACCTGCCCAAGAAGGCAGTCCCCTGGAGAGAGCTATATATAGAGGCATTTGGATGGGAGGAGAGTCATCTCTCTAGTAGGTGGTGGTCGTAATCCTTGTTCTATTGCATTGGTATCAGAGCCAAGCTCTCGTGGTGACCTTGGGGGACATCATCACCTTCATAAGTTCTTATCGAATTTTTGTATATCCTTTCTTATACATGCGTCTCTTCTACTTTCTTGGTTCGCGTGCACGCATATCCATGGTGGCGACAGCCTTGGCTAAGGAGTTTAGCAAAAGATATCTTCATTTTCTACTGCGAGCCAGGGTGATCGAACCCCCGTCCCCCCGATTGGAGCACGCTGCTCTATCTAGAAGAGCATCACCGTCCACGTGAAGTATCTCCGCAGCAAAATCTATTGACGGGAGTTCGCGCTGAAGAAGATCTCAATGAGTAGCAAAAGGTGTGTGATAAACTCTGCCGCCACCCCGCAGGAGATTCGAACTCGGAACCTCTCGTTTGGAGAGTTCTGGCCCATCCACAAGCCCAAAGGCGCTCGCAGGATATTTACGCTGGCAGTTCATAGTGATCTAGTTTTCCGGCTGAAGAAGGAATCCAGGAGCAAAAGAGCGCAGATCTCTGCCGTCAGCCCGCGTGAGATTCGAACTCGGATACAGGAGCAAAAGAGAGGAGATCTCTGCCGTCAGCCCGCCCGAGTTTCGAACTCGGAACCTCTCTTTGAGAGGAGCACTGCCTTATCCACTAAAGTAGAGGTTTTTGGTGATTACTCTCTCTGCATATTTTATTTAGTTCCAATCGTGTCTCTGCTCTTCTAATCCCGAATCGAGATCTTTTCATTTGGATTAATCTTTGGAGTTTGCTTATTACCTCAATCGAACCCGAGTGCATATCTGTGGTGGTCAAGGCCAAAGAAAAGTTTGGAGCAAAGTCTGAAAGAAGTGGAGCTGTGGAGTAAAGATTCGGAGGCCTTTGGTGATCAAAGTCAAACCAACTTTGAATTCGGACCAAAGTCTTGAGAGAATCACTCTTCCAAAGGATCAAGGGAAGGACGTAGCTCTATGTGGAGCTAAGTATTTTCCAGTTTCTGCTTGGCCTTAATGCTTGATTTATCTTGTTTTCATTATTCTACACTTAATCATAGATGCACATTGAAATAGCCAAGATTTCAATTGATTAAGTCTAGATTAGAATAATGAATTAATCTATTTCTTATTTCAAGCATTAGTTTGCATTAAGGAAAGACTTGATTTCAAAAGATCCTTGTGCATCAAAGAATGTATTTTGGTAGTTTAATACAGATTTCCTTTCCATTGAGTAAGTTTTCTATTGCACTTCAAGGGTATGTTTTTATATTATAGTGCATTAGGACAAAGGAAAGGATATACATGCATCAGGATTGCATGATATACATTCTTAGTACAAGGAAAAAATCATGCATCAAGCTCATGCATGAATGTTGGGCATGCAAAGAACATGCATGCATACGCATGTGAGCATATGCTTTTGCATGTAGATACATGCATTTGCATGGAAGAATGGAATGCTGTTTGCAAGTAGATATGAGAATGTACTCTCTTAGTATTTAGCTTACTTTATAAAGCTCGCAGTTTGACCTTAGGGACGACCAAGGACTAGTTAGTTGCAAAGACATACTAGTTCTAGTATTGCAACTCAAGTAATTAGTCGATTTCTTCCCAAGTCGATACTCTTCTATCAAAGACAAATACTTAATGAGAATTAAGTATGTTAGATGTCTTGCTAGGTATGAGTAAGCACTAAGAGAAAGTTAAGTAATAAATTTCCTTGATGACCAAGAAAATTTAATTACTTGCAAACTCTTTTGTGATGTATGATGACTCTAAGTCCTGGATGTACTTAGAAAGTCATGCGGATAAAGCTTTAGTTGATTAGTTATATATTTTATGTAACTTCTCAAGCATCCCAAGGTTGGATGAGAACATCAACTATATTTCCAAAGTTCCATGAGCACTCTTCTATTTAGAAGATTTCGAAAGTTTTAAAGAAGTTTCTTGTGGTTTCAAGATTTATATCTCATGATGAAACCTCGGTAAGTAACTTTTTGGAATAGAGATACGAAATAGTCAAGCCTTCTATTTCATGTGAGATCATTCTCCTACCATGTTCAAGATGAATTTATTTTTGGGAAGGTAGATGTTCCAAGTAGAGGATCTTAATTGATTCATGAACTCTTCCCAAAATACACATAAATTCATATTATATGATAGGTCCAAGGAATGATGCAGGCAAAACCTCTTTAGGATATAAATGTTTTGCCAAGATATAAAGGTATCAAGCTTTTATAAATTTTCATTTGATTTCATCCCAAGGGGTGATGGAAATCAAAAGGTTAAACCTCAACATCAATTGATCCTTGACGTCAATAAAAGGATGTTAGGTTCCATAGTTGCATCTCTGGTAAATGATGCAACTAGTTAAGCAATCTTTAGGAAATAATATAAGTTCCTAAAGACTTGAAGCAAGTGTGAACTTTTTTAGGAGTAGAAAGTTCCAAGAAATGGATCTTGAATCCATGAACTTCTCCTAAACAAGTTATAAAGTTCAAAGTGTTCATAGTTGCATTACTATTGGATCAATCATCAATAGATGCTTGGACTTTAAACATAATTTTGATTAGTGAAATATGTTTAAAGGACTCTAGTAACATCTGAAGATTGACCAATAATAATGAGTTTTGTATCAAACTCAAGAATACAAGTTGATATCACATAAATGAAAGTTCAACTTAAACTTTCATACTGGCAAATGTGATATTTCGTCTCTAGTTTGATACTCAGGAAATAAATACAATTGAATCAGTAAATTTTTTGGATATCATTTGAAAGAATTTCTTTTAAATGTTCTTTTTGCAAAAGATTCCAAAATGAATCATTTGCTCAAGTTATTTGATTCCCTAGAAGGAATCTCAAGTCTTTGAAGAAATGGCATTCTTTCAAGTATTGAGAATGAAATTCTTCGTACTTTTTAGTCTGTAAGTAGTTCATTAGCAATTCCCAAACCATCAGTATTGGTTAATTAAGTCCAAATAAGTGATATAACCTAACGGTATATCAAAGATTCTTAGCTTTGGAATCTGAGAGGCATAAGTGTATGCTTGGACTTGTGTAAAGGGAAAGATCTCTAAAAATCCTGCAGGTAAGCAAAGAAGCTTAAAGATAGTTTAAGAGATCTTAAAGATAAAGACTAAGTCTTTATTTTTAACGCAAGATCAACCAGACTTGATCAATCTTGGCCATGATTGTCCAAGTAATGTGCGATTAGAACTACTTTGTAGATTGCCCAAGTATTGGCAATAAAATTCCTTTTGGGAATTATTCACTCAAGTTCCATTTATTCGATGGAAAACTGTGAAAAAGAGTAAGTTGTTCCAAGTCTGAACAGAGTAAAGAAATTCCAAGAATGTAGTCTGCAACCGTGAAAATGGTAATTAAGTCTGTGGAAGGTAAAACATAAGTGTTTACCTATCCTTAAAGGGATTTTGGTACAAATCCAGAAAGCATGAGCGGATGCTTAAGACTTAAGCAGTAAAGAGATTCCTAAATAAAGTCCCCGGGGAAGGTACCTAAAGCAACAGTAAAGAAAGGAATCTAAAGACAAGAAGTCAAAAGCTCTTGTCGCTACAAAATTGGTCAAGGGTAAACCAATTGAACTTGAATTCGAGAAAATTCAAGAACTTGGAATTCTGATTCTGTTAAGAGGTTTTCAAGTTCCCAAGGTAAAGCACATGATTGTGAGACGATCATGTGAAGGAATCAAAACCTAGAAAATCTAGTTAGAGGTAATACCTGGAACTTCTAAATTCTCGTAAAAGAATTGAAGAGATAAGGTACTCTATCAAGAGATGTTTAGACTTTAGGATAAGAATCACCCACATATTAATGTGAATATAAAATAGGGTGGAATGGGACACCAGATTTTATACTCAGATTGATATAGGAAAGATGGTATGGGACATCGGACCGTGGGATGAAAATTATCTTTTAGTCCTAGTTTAGATTTTGAAGTTAGGTTTCATCCTCAAGGGAATTAAGACTTCAAGAAAAGTTTAATTCGTAAAGGATGAAAGTAGTATCTTACGATACTTCAAGATGACTTCAAGATCAAGGAAATTGAAGATATGAAGTAAGGAACTTCCAAGATCTTCTTAGAACACTTCAAGCTTAAGTGTTATTGATCAGAAATATTTGATAAATTTCTGAAAGAAGTTGGACTTTGGTTTTGAGTTGATCTTTTCAACTAAAGATTTAATTGACTAAGTCAAGCATCAAGTTCCTAGTGTAACTTGATAAAATTCACTCTTTTAGACTCAAAGAAATGCACAAGAATTGCATTCACGGAGTCAAAAAGATTGAATGTGACCTGAACTTAGTCTCAAGTGAAGCATTATTTGAATACAAAATTCATCAGCATAACCTCAGTGGGTCGACACACTGATGTTGGTTACCACACTAGTATCTTGTGGTTGGATGATGTTTTTTATTTGCTTTGAATCTTTTTGAGAAGCTAGCTTATTTCTCTTAAAGATAAAGTCAATGCTTCAATATCTTATTGAAATAGATCGTTGAGAAGTTAAAGTCCTGAGTCAACTAGACTTTGACTCATAGCAAGTTTATGTATGTGCGCAGTTTGAATTGGTTGTACAAAGTCTTAGTTATCTCTTTCCGCTTTCCAAATCTTTTGGAATTGACTCAGATATGGTATCTGATTCCTTTTGCAAAAGACCAGGGATAGCCGGTTAGAATTAGATAACTAACTTGAACATCCTAGATAGATGTTATGTACAAGAACCTTTTCAATCTTCAAAAGATGATAAGTCTAAGTAGACTTATTCATTTGATTTTGCTTCAAGTTATAGCATAAATAATTTCCTAGAGTCCAGTATACTCTAGAATAAAGAAGTTAGGAATTGCTCATCAGATTGACAATTCCCAAGAACTTTCAGTTAAAAGTCTTTGAGAAAAGTGTCCTAAGTTGGACAATTTTCATTTTGAATTTGAATTGGTGAAGTTAGTATGGTTGATTCCACCGAAATGGTAAACTTTCTCCTACAGTTTACAAAGGATTTTTAAACTCATAAGGACAAAGTAGTCCTCTAGTCGGGTGAAAAAATCAAGTAACTGTTAGATAAAAGTAAACCATTGTACAGACATCTAAAGATTGATGTATGGGACAACCACACTTCAAGTTCTCCAAAACAAATTCAAGTGAATCAAGAATTCTCAAAGTCTTGCGAGGGATAAGAATCCCACCTTCATTACTAAGCCCATGCACCAGTTATGCCTAGAAATGGACTAGTAATTTGAATCCACCTAATTCACATGTTTGTGCCATCGCACATCCAGAAACTGTGAATTAGCCAGGGATATGTGTTTAGATCCACCTTTATTATTCATTCACTATTTTGTACTTTGACTAGTTTATCAAAGTGCAAAGCGAGATAGTGTTTAGAATCATTTGGGCAAGGATGCCACCACAGAGATGAGACATGTTCTTCCAGTTCTAGAACATGACCATGTTCTTCCAGTTTTAGAACATGAGGCTCGGGGGTTGCCTACAGTATGTATATAGCTCTATTTTCGAGGACGAAAATATTTTCCAAGGGGGGAAGAATGTAATAAAGTAAGTCTATGATCCAAGGGTCTGGCCGGTTCAGACAGATCTGAAATCGGACACCGTTTGGTCATCCGTGTGTATGACCAAAGATCTCGAGTTTAGACTTACTAGGAGGTCTTGTGCTCTTGTGAACAAGTGAACCACTTAGCTTAGTGGTTAAGACTCAAGGATGTGAAGGACGAGGTCTTGGGTTCAATCCCCATGAGGTACATGGGAAGAGTATTTTGCCCAAAGAGCTCTAGAACCTTCTAGAAGCATCCACTGGACACTTGGCGCACATGTAGTTACATGGCTGACACTTGGATGATTAGCATCCACCTGCCCAAGAAGGCAGTCCCCTGGAGAGAGCTATATATAGAGGCATTTGGATGGGAGGAGAGTCATCTCTCTAGTAGGTGGTGGTCGTAATCCTTGTTCTATTGCACTAGCCTTATATCTGGCTATCCTTCCATCTACAAGTTTCTTAACTTTGAACACCCATTTATTTCCGATTACTTTCTTACCATTTGGTTTAGGAACAAGCTCCCAAGTCTTGTTCTCCTCCAGTGCTATAAACTCTTCTTCCATTGCTTCTTCCCATTGCTTCTTTCCTTTAGCTTTAGCATAGCTCTGAGGTTCTTCATCACCTTTGACCATATATGCATAGTTTTTGTGAGTTATGTACAAAGTATCATACGAGTATCTTTCCAGTTGTCTTCTATTCCTGTTTGACCTTCTTGGTTCAAACTCTTCATGTGTATCTGTATACACATCTTCATCAAATCCCTATTCATCTCCATTTCTTATACCTGATCTGATCCTGGATGTACTCGCCTACATATGATCTTCATCTCTATTCACTTGCACAATTGATTTTCCTTTTTCTTTTCTTCTTGCTTCTTCTTCAAATTCTTCAGTTGTATGACTTTGATTTGTATACCAGCTTTCCTGTTCATCAAACGTAACATCTCTTGAAACAAGAAACTGCTTAGTTAGAGGGCTCCATAACCTGTAACCCATCTGTCTTTCATCGTATCCAACGAACACATATTTTTGTGCTTTCGGTTCAAGCTTATGTCTGAGTTGAGACGGTACATAAGCATAAGCGACTGATCCAAACACTTTGCAGTGATCAAGTGTTGGCTTCTTTCCCCACCAAGCTTCATAAGGGGTCATTCCATCTAAAGTTGTACATGGTAATCTATTTACCAAGTATGTCGCTGTGTTTACGGCTTCAGCCCAAAGATAATTTGGACAATCCTTCTCATTTAACATGGCTCCTACAAACTCAACTAGAGTTCGGTACCTTCTTTCTGCTACTCCGTTTTGTTGCAGTGTATACTTGCAAGTTATTTCTCTTTTGATACCTGCATTCCAAAGATAATCATTGAACTCTCGGGAGAAGTATTCTCCCCCTCCATCAGACCTTAGTCTTTTAAGTTTTTGACCTGTGAGTCTTTCAGCGTATGCATGAAAATGCTTGAAGGCTTCAAATACTTCTGATTTTTCTCTTAAGACATATAACGTTATCCATCTTGTAGCATCATCAATGAATAGAACATAATACCTAGATCTGCTGATTGATTCTTCTTTTGTTGGACCCCATACATCTGTGTGTATGAGTTCAAGTACTCCATCATGTTTGAATCCTTTCTTCTCGAAAGGTAATATGTGGGCTTTTCCCATCTAACAAGCTTCGCACTTATGAATCATATGTTGGTTCTGTACATTCGGTAATCCTAGTACTAACTGATTTGCAATCATAGCTTTAATTCCTTTTTCATTGAAATGACCTAATCTCTTATGCCAGAGATCAAGTTCTGTAATTACCTTTTCATTATGTGTGAGCAATGCTTGGCCAATGTTCCCTTGTACTCTTAAAGTAAAGAGTCTGCCTTCTTTCTTACCAGAAACGATCTGGTTGTATCCGTTCTCGGGATCTTCTACAAATACTCCTTTATTTGTAAATCTGACTTGAAAACCTTTCTCAACTATCTGTCCTACGCTGATCAAATTTTTTGGTGTTGTCGAACATATAAAACATTGGTTAGCAAATCTGCTCCACTCTTACACTTCACTTTTCCAATTGAATGAACACTATGTCTTGTATTGTCACCTGTTTGAACAGTGTGACACGAACTATCTTTTTCCAGTTCTGACATCAATTCTATATTTCCTGACAAATGATTAGAACATCCGGAGTCAATGTAAAATACCTTTAGGTCTTCATTATCTGATGTGCTGATTGAGTTCATCATCAATGATGTATGACTTTCATTCTGCGTGTCATTTGCGTAGTTGTTGTAGGTGGTGTTGTAGGATTGATTTTGTCCCCAACTTCTTGTTCCACCTCTGCCATAGCCTCCTCTTTGGTTTTGTCTACCTCTTTGATATCTTCCGCTTTTGCCTCTGCTATTACTATTCTGATTTTCATTTGAACCTTGTTGATTATGCCAATAGTCATAAGCCAGATGATTATTTAGTCCACAAATCCAGCAAGCTTTCTTGTTGATATTCTGACTGCTTCTTCCTCTTCCAAAGCCTCTTGCTCTTCCTCTGTCGGTGCCTTTGCCTCTAGCATAATAAACCTGAGAACTCGACTCTTCTTCATCTTTTGACTTACCTTTATCTCCTTTCTTTTTGTTCTTCATGTACATTGCAGAGCTTTGTCCTTTATCTCCATCTCCTTTCAGGTCTTGCTCATATGTGAGCATCAATCCTAGCAATTGATTTAAATCTGGAACAAAATGATTTAAAGAGAGTTCAGTTGAAAGTACAAAAGGTTTCCACCTTTCATCTCCTCTCAAACCTGTAAGCACTTGCGCTATCAATCTGTGGTCTTCGATATCTTCATTTATGGATCCAAGATTGTCTGCTAGATCCTTCATTTTAGTAACATAGTCACTAATGCTTTGATTCGACTTCTTTTTGAACGTTGTGAATTCGGACCATAAGCTAGCCTTCCTCGCTTTCGTAGTATTTTGGAAATGGTCCTCCAACGCATTCCATATGTCCTTCGCTGTTTCCAGGCCTCTAATATGCGGTAGTAGATAATCTGTAACCGTAGTATAAATGTATGCTCTTGTCGTTGCATCTTTCTTCTGCCACAGCTTCAAGGCTTCCAATTCTTCTTCCTTTGGTTGTCTGTTGACTTCAAAAGTCAGCTTCTTTTCTTCTCCGGTCACATACATCATTAAGTCCTTACTCATAAGTAAGGCCTCCATGCGCATTACCCATGCGGGATAATTATCTCTGTCCAGCTTGTCAATAGAGACATGTTCTGTCATGATCTTCTTGTTTTCTTTCTTTACTCTGACACCTCTTGTTAGATTTTACGACTTTGATATCACTTGTTGTGGTGATTAACCGGCTCTGATACCACTTGTTGGGGTGGTCGACATCTTCGGTAGTACCGCTTTTATACCTCTGATAGTAGTAAGCTTTCGGTACCACCCGTCTGCCGCAGCAAAGACTCGAACCTTATCAAGCTTACGGAAATTCGCTGCGCCACCGAATTAGTGTTAAACTATAGTGATGTTAGAACACTTCTATAATCAACAGTAGCTTAACAAGGAACCTACCACTCAAACTCTATTAGACTGTGCTTTGAATTCTCTTGAAAATTCCATCGGAACTTCACCGGACTGTCACTGGACTGTCACCGAAATTTACGGAAATCTTATCGGAATGATCTTCAAATCTGTTCGTAATTGCTTCAAGTGTTTATACGTGAAATAAGGAAGTGACGAGTGAACTTCCCTTACTGACAGAACTCTTCTTGAAGTTTAGAGAAAAACTTCATCAGTTCAGAGTGCTATTTTTCGTCCGACTTTGTACTGTGTGTACATATCCATTTCACCGAAAACTTTGATCCGTATAAAGTAGAGACTTCTAACTACAAGATAAGCTATGTCTCATACAAAACTCTATATTATTCTGCGAGATATACTTCATGGTTCTTCGCGAAAAACATGTTTATTGAGTAAACTGTAAGTGACCGAAAGTACGTATACGGTGAAACTGTAATTGTTAATTAACTTTAACTGTAACATAGAATATTCAAAAATTCTACTCATACGAAGAATGCGCGCAAAGCTTCCAGATGAACATGTGTTTTCTATTAGAGAAGATGCGTACAAACAAGCTTGGCCTCTTCTTGCTCAAGCTATAGAAACTCTACTACACTGAGTAGTTTCTTATTACCATCTCTCTCAGATGAATACCTGACATTTCAGGTTTCTATTATTCATCTTTACATACGCGATCTATGGCATCTTCTATACTACATACGCGATCTCTGGCGTCTTCTTTCTCTCTCTCTATCTCTATATCTGTATCTGTGCATCTCTGCACTTCTGCTATATTTCCTCTCTCTCTATTGCTCGATTCTTGATTGATATATATATATATTCTTCATTCTTCCACGCTCTTCCGCGCCTTTCACTTTTGGTATGCTCTAGGATCCTTCTTTATGTGCGTTATGTGCACTCCCCTATTCTCTACTCTGTTACACGTCATGTTCTCATATTTACAATTCTTGATTCGGTTTTCTGATTCTGCACGTTGTACAGTTTGGATGCTTCTTTAATTCTGCTTCTCTTTGTCTTTTCTCCTTCCCCTTTTTTGTCTGGATGCCAAATTAGTGAGTGCTTCTTCAACAGAACCTACACCTGTTGAGCTCCCCAACCTTGTCACTGGGGCTTTTGTTAAGGAGAAGAATGAGCCTCAACTAGAGGCCATACATTTTGCCAAAGAAAGCATTACAATCCACCAAGAATTTCCTAGCGGTGTTGAGGACAAACTACATGAGCAATCAAGCATGGAGGAGTCCCCCCCTTCAAATCTCAACCCCTCTGAGCCCACATTACCAGAGGTGGAACTTGAATATCTCTTTTATTTTACTTCATGACATTGAGAAGGCATTCGGTCTAGGTCTAGATGAATGCTTGAGTATTTTATCCACAATGTCAGATGTTCCACTTGACAACACATGTGACATACTTGAGAAGAAGGCAATCCCACTTGGGGATTCTGTGGCAGACACCATAGCAATGGTGTGTGCTGATATTTTAAAAGATGACAACAATTCTACTGCGGAGGAGGAGTTCAATGCAGCACGGGAGAGGATAATGAAGCGAAAAATTCCTACATCCCCCGTAGCAGAGAGTGGCATGGCCCACTCTAGCATTGATCTTGATGCCCCTGGAAGAGGGGAGGAAGAAGACAAGCTTCATGATGTAAGTGGTAATTGAATTAAATAAATGGATAATTTAAGTTAACATTGAAAGAGCTTGAATTCTCATTTTTTCTTAACAGGAAGCAATTGAGCTCAACAAGTTCCCAACAAGATCTAGTGGGGATCAAGCTTCTCGAGGGAGTGGTTCATCCTTGGCAAACTACATCCGAAAGTTGCCAAAGGATGATTTTGTTATCATACACAAAGACTACAGTCCGGATGGGCACTTGATAACTTGGTGCTTGAAGGCCTTTAGCAAAATTTTGTATTTATGTACATTACCCAAGGCACTAATTGTGTCATTTTGGTTAGGAAATCCTTAGTTGTAACTACATTAGGAATTAATTTTAGAGGAAAAGTATTAGGGCCAATAGGTATCGCCATGGGTCTTGGAGACCCCCATGTCATATCAAGATTTGTATTGACTTACCAACTGCCTCAATCTCTGCAAAGGAGAAAGAAAGTTGTAGAGAAATTGAAGGCAGCTGAGAAATGATGTATATGTTTTGATAATACAAACTTTTTTTTTCATCATTTGTCTAGTACTGTATATGAATGTGCTAATAAATTGAACTTATCTTCTCTCCACAAATTGTATCTAATTTGAAGTCTTTTTATTGTCCCTTTGGTCTTTTGTATACTTAAATGCATAAAAAAGGCCAAAACAGCCCCAACCATAGAAACGCAGGAAACAACCCTACAAAAATTTTGCAAGGCTGTTTCCTGCGTTTCTGTGGCTGGGGCTTTTTTGGCCTTATCTGGTGTTTTTAGGGGCTAGAAAGCATAGGAAAGTATGTAATTCTTCATTATCACTTGGTTTTGCTAGTATCAAGACCAAACATTACCAGTAGGGTATAACCTCAGCATTAACTAGACCAAAGATCTCATCTAGGGTATAATATACACATCATGGGTTATTTCCTCTAATTCTTCTTGCTAGCTGAATGTCCTTTGGTTGTATGGTTACTCTCTTGGCATGGATAGCATAGAGGTTAGAGTCCTCAAGAATGGAGATGAGGTAGGCCTCAGCTTCCTCTTGAGGTGCTTCAAGTGCAATCCCTTGTATTTGTAGACTTGCTTGGTAGCTTTGTAGTTCCTCTTTCCCTACCCTTGCAAAAGCTCTTCGTGGTATGAGTAGTTCAACGGACTTTTGGTAGTTTCATATCTCTGCAAAAGCCCTGCAGTGCCTCCTTCGTCTTTGTGGAGCTCTTGTGTTGGGAGGTATGTTTGGCTGGCATTGAGGTCGACATCGTGGTTGATAGTTTTTTTTCTCCGATGTACATGATGTGAGGGGCCAGCTTCATCTTGCACATTTTGTTATCGATGTGGTTGTTGACTTTGCTCTCTTTCCTCCTCTGTTGGTATTTGCCCTTGTCCTTGTGGAAGTATCTTACCTCCATGTGTCACCCTATGGCTCGTTGGAATTTGCATATCATTCCATGGTGGTTGATTGCTGCTTTCGTCATTCGGGGATGACTCCTCTTCGCTCTCTGGTACACTCCTTCTGATCAACTTCTATTTGGGTCTTGCCTTGATGGGTGTCCTTGTTGGTGGCTTATAATCTGAAATGGACTCTGATCATCTCGGAGTGAAATACTCATGTCTATTGGACACTTCGTTTTCTCGCGCTGAATTGCTCCCAGGTGGTGTGCCATCCTGTGACACAGGCATAGATGTGCTCTGGGAACCACTTCGTGGTCTTTGGGGAGCTTGCAACCATGGTGGGCATTGTGTCCCTAGATGAGGGCTAGGAAAGAAGACACGATCTTTCCTTGCAGTTTGCTTGGTGCGTGCCATTCTCTTGAGTTGCAAAAAATGTGACATGAAGTGAGTTCTCTCTATTTATAGATTTTTTCAAAAAACTGTTTGTTCACACTAGAATGGACAAAACCTGTTTAAAACCATATAGAGTATTATATATTAAATAATAACACATTGAAACCAAGATTACAATAATTATAGGTTTTACCACATAATGGGAAATAACGAATTCACTTTACATCCAAGCTGAGCCTTCTCGTTGTCTCTTGGCATGCCACTGAGCATGATGAAGAGGACCTAACGATGACTTCCATTTCTCACTGGCAATGTTGTGTTGCATCGTTCTTGCAAATTTTTGTCAATTTTGAAGTCGTTCCACAAAAAACTTTCTCGAGAATGTGGTGCGGTAAAACCAATTAAACATCTTCTCCATGTAGTTTGATTGCATTGGACCACCACCATGTTGGGTGTTTTTGAAGTAGACACCCCTCTCTTTGTAGTGTGACTTTTCCATTTCTTGGGCACTGCAAATCTCTAATGACCCATATCGATGCATGAAAAAAGCTCCATGTGCAAACAAAATATGCTAAAAATTGTTAAGTACATTAGAACAAGGTAAGTGCAATGAACACTTGTAGAAGAAGATTACACTTACGATGTAGTGTGTTATATTGCTCTCTCCCCAAGATTGAATGAAACACTTGGTGAACTCCACTAATGTTTCTTGAAACATTTGACGTTGAATAGCACTAGACCTAGTCAGATCCATTAAGCCTACCAACTTATCAAAGCTCGACCAAACTTTCTTTCTCTCATTACAAAGATCAACTTGAGAGTCATCGTCTGTTGTGATCACACATAGGTCTTTCCATAGCTCATAATGTTCATTATTTTGAGTGCTAGTACCTCTTCTAAAAAAATGTCTTGCTTTATACCCTGTCATTGACACTTGTTGCAAGCTATCTTGAGATTCTCCAACTTTCTTAACAACTAGGGTTACATTTCCACCATCACAACCAATTGAATTAAGAAGTTCCTCCAATTTCTTTATAGCTTGAATAGATTTATCAACTCGCTTCATGGCAAATGCGTATTCAATATGGAGCTTTAATAGTCTATTGAAAATTCTCATGAAGGCATGCAAGGTGCAAAAGTGGACATTGACTAAAGGGAATGGAATAATGGGATTCCAATCCTTATCTGACATGTCACGATTAGGTGTACTTAACATGGGACACATCATTAAAGGTATATCCTATTCAACAGATGGAGTTGCATCTGTGTCATCAACTAAATCATCTATGTTGTTTTGTTTTCTCTTTGTTCGTTTATAACCTCGTGTGCAATATGGATAAGGATAGAGAGTAGATGCACCTTGTTTGCACCCTAACATGCATTTGATAGTCTTTAAGTCTCCACCTAAGTGCTACTCTACTTCAAAATCACCAAGGCTTTCTACATTGATTTTGGCACCATGAATTTGAGAAGTTATCACCTCTGTGGTCCATGGGGTCCTACTGAAAATCCCTGTAAGAACATCATTGGATTCTTTAGGTACTCCAATAGCACCTAACCACCATATATCTTTCTCGGATTGGACACTATATGTAAAGTGATGGGTAGATTCTTCACTATCATCAATAATAGCATGGGCCATAGCTTCGTTCATGAGTGTCACACTAAGTCTGTCCATACGGCATCCCTTTATATTTTGACATTCGTCTAGCTTCAATACAAACTTGAGTTTGGAACCACAATCTACATCAAATAACAAACATTATATTATTAAATATACTATGAATGTCATTATCAAAACAATGGATATACCTTGAATTGTGGATTTGTAAAATTTAACCATTTCCTATTGAAGCCTCTCCAAATTGACAAATATGTTGTTGTACTTTGTGTAGATGAATCCCTTTCTAGATGTGTTTTCAACTCTTTCTTTGATGTAGATGAATGATAAATGGATGCAAGTATAACATCTTCTATATGTAGGTAATTGCCAAGAGTATTGGCTACATCCTCATTGGTCATCTTCTTCTTCAGAAATACCTTGTAAGGGCATGGAAAAATGCTCTGGAAAATACCTTTGTTTTGTAGAGCCTGCTTCAAAATATTGTCCAATGCAGTGTATGCTCTAGTACTAACACATGCTTCATCACATACCATCTGTACCTCACTAGGACTAATAATATCTTCTAAGTTGCCTGCAAAATCTTTAATCACTTGGGTTTTGATGTGATTTCCTATTGGTGAATCCAAAATCATAAGCACATGTTTGTTGCTAAGACGAGAATTCGAAACTTCAATTGATCCTCCATTGTTGAGGAAGCACTCGCATCTTCAACAAATGACCTGCACAATAAGAAACTCAATCTAAAAGTCTTTTAAAATAAATAAACAAGGGAAACACATACCTAAGTGCGTAAACATGTCACTTTTGTGCTCCACCACCAGTTGAAAGAGCTTGAAAGGATGATAATGGTCGTTTCCTATATCTCATCCCAAGTGGAGTCTCTTTTAGTTGTGTAAGATTGGCTTTTAACTTTGTAATTGTGCTCTCCTTTTCTTCCACATCTTGTTGGAGTCTATTATTGTGCTCATCCAAAGATTTGATAGCACTTTCTAAAGTGTGTATAGCACTCTCTAAACTGTGTACCTTGAAATGGTTGTGATGACATTGTTGCATCCAATAATTTGCTATAGATGTAGAATGGTTAGACAGTCGCTTGCAATAGCCTAGCAGTCCATCTTCACCGCAACCAAGGAATTGTAGAAATGTGGAGATACTATGGAATCTAGGATGAACATTAGCCATTGGATCCAAGGGATACAAAGCACCATTGACCCAAAGATCAATATTCTGCTCTCCAACTGCACGTCTTCTGCAGTCCCTCCAAGATCTTGGATGTAGTCAGAAATTCACCAAGATGATCGCGACCCTTCTCGAAAACGCATGGACCCAAATTAACTTAGAAGATCTATCAGACAAGGGTGCCCATTCGCTCCCCTTCTCTTTGCCATCGCCACGGAGGGGCTTAGCAGGCTTTGTGGTGCACCAGGTGGAACCTGGTAATATCAAAGGCCTCCGTTTGCCTCACGACCACAGCCAGATCACCATGAGACTTTTTGTCGATGATATGAACACGTTTGTTCACAATGATAGTACCAGCCTGGAGACGTTCTAGAGGTGTCTTGCTACTTTTTGTGAAGCCTCTGGATCCATAATCAACCACTCTTCTATGAAATGAGTTTAAATGCATAATAATGATGCTTATGGTAAACCCTATACAGAATGTTGTGCTAAAAAATATGAAATCAATGTAGCTTTTAGCTCAATAGATAAATTAAATTGCCCATATGAACTAAATAAATCTCAAAAAGAATGATGGATGAATAAGAATTCTAGCGTCTGCAGCCCCCAATGTCAGCAAACACTTTATCTCATCTCGTAAGCTTGGTAAAGTTTCGTAAAGTCTTGTAAAGTCTTAAAAATATAATATTCTTCCCTATCTTTTTCCTCTACCATCATGTTAACAATAGTCATTTAAAATATCACCTCTTTTTCCATCTTTATGTGATCACAAGAAGATATGGATAATTAAACAATAACATGCACAGAGATGATTGCATATAGCGCACTCAATACATCAAGTGAATGGATAGAAGACAAACACAAACGCTTCAATGCTTAGTCCATACGACACTCAAAGTATAAATTCCATGTCTAAGAAAATAAGGAAAGGGAAAAAAGATAGCATGAAGAATCTTTCAACTATAAGCATTCTAAGTAAGGCGATGCTCACATACAAATCCCATGCAAACACAATTACACAACCGATCACACACTTACACACTTAAAGGTAGGCATACAAACAAACACATTGGCTGAATGACATGAATGCATATAAACTTGAAACTGCTTTCAACACTCATTACAATAAAAAACATTGTCTAAAGAACAAAACCCATGGGGTAGCATTATGCACAAATTTCCATTCATCTCCCTTTGTAATACAATCATTTAGTACTTATTTGCCTCCAATCTAACAAAATATCAATGCTAGAAATAACTACATAATGGAATGGATAGATAAATGCGATTGGTTGAGTGACTTATAGCGCTCTCTCTCTCTCTCTCTCTCCCTGTAATTCTTGCTTTGCATGCACGTTGAGACTATCAAACTCCGACTCTCTCTCTCTCTCTCTCAGACCTACCTATAGAAGAAAGACATTAGGAAAAAGTATATTAATCACAAATCTATTTATACACGCACATCCACAAACATGCACACTCAGACACTCATGCACACGATCACTCACCCTCCTCATGCACTCGTAGACACTCATACAACGCACACTTAACAAAAACATCATTTACACATTACTAATTTATACACATACCCTGAGTCACTCAGACTCCACATCACGTGACTCACACTCACTCACGCATCACACACACACAATTTTCCACACACTTAGATAACTTACACGCATAATTTCACTTCTTTATTATCTTCTAATTCAGTTTTTATTCTCTCATTTAAATTAATATTATATTTAATTTTTATTTTAATTATCATTTGATTCCTAAGGTTAGCTAATGTTTAGAAGTCATCAAATACTTATATACACATGGTCTCATATACAAAGACAAGCACACACACACACACATACATAAGTACATAAGCACGTTCACATACACATATAACTGTATATTTACACATAAGCACATACACTTGCACACATAGAATCACACATCCACGGGCACGTATAACACGAACACAGATACAGACATATATGCATCTACATAACACATTTAGATGCACATACATATATTTAATACATAATCCAAACATCAAAGAATGCTCAAATGTTCATACAAGCATGCGTACACACATAGATCATAACAGACTGACACAGATACATATAAAAATACACATTCACTCATGCCCATACATGGACGTTACAAACATACCATTCATACGATCATGTTCATATAGACCGATGCAGACATACAAGAATTTACATATTCACCCACACAAAAAGCCCATACATGCACATATACTTACTTAATCTTGTGACCATACACATATGACATTACATACACACCACATACATATAGACTCACAAACAAGCACATATAGTTATACATACACAAAAATTTAGGTACACGCATACACTTGCTTTCACTCATGCTTACACAAACATAACCATCCACCCCTATTCTCATGCTTAAAAGCACAATGCATTTATCCATTTATATTCATGCACACATTTAAACATACACAATCAACAATCACACATAAATGCACATTCTTTTAAAGCACACACATAAATACTTACACACGTAGAAACCATCACTAATGCTAACACACAAACATATACCCAACCATTTACGGTACCATTTACACACACATAGATAGACTTATAGAATCACTCGCACTCTCACAGACAAACACAAACATATAGGGTAGCACAAATATTCAGGATATCATAATTATTCATTGCATTTAACACACAAAGTTCCCCACTTAAGGTTTTACACATAGAGATCTCACACATAGAGTTGTGCACACAAATACATGAGAATAAAAACACACATGCATAGGGTTTTTGTATACAATAGGTTTAATCACATGTGCATACATAGCAGTAACACTAATTAGGGTTTGTATGTCTGGTCATACATACACATGAGTCTTTAAGGCACAAACATGAGCATTCACATAGATTCATAGATAAAATCACACATTCACATGGTTCCAGAATATATAGGGTAAAACACACACAAACGCATAGGGTAATCTTCACAAACACATAGGGTAATAATCACAAAGACATAGAATAATTATATCCACATATATGGTTCACATATATACTTAGCTCATCTTCCTATTTTTGTTTGCATGGAGGTACTAAATTTTTGTTTGCATGGAGGTACTAAAGAAAGATATGAGTCAAATAAAAAAGTCACATTTCTAGAGGTTTAAAGATAACCAATTTTTAAGAAGATTTAAATTTTTGTGAATGTAAGTCGGAGTGTAGAAATCCATTAGACAACGTTGGATCCAAGCTCCATTGGAAGCTCCATGTCAAAAGAAAAAGATATCAGCTTGAAATGCACAAGAACGTTAGATCATGTCAGCCATCCGATGATGTAAGTGATTGTGCCTCGCGGATCAGCACCTATCTTTGTAGTCCATTAGATCTTGGAAGGTCAAAGCCCTAGATTGACTATGAATTTTTCATCTCTCTCTCTACTCTGCTACTTGAAATGCCCTCTCTCTCTCTATTGTGCTACTTGGGGAACTAGCACCCATTCAATGTGGTCTTCCTATTTGTTTTGATCCTATCCATTCATTGGGAAAAAATCTAATAGATTGAATCTAATTTTATTGAGCATCTAGTTGAGGTTTTTTTCTTGTATATTTTAATAGAGAAAACCACCCTGGTATTGTTTGTCCTCTTAATCATGTAGACTCTTACTCTTAATCCCTGATCCTTACAAGGCCCATGCAAGGCTCACTTTTTCCCCTAATCTGTAAAATAAAGCAAGATGTAGAACTCAAGGAAGTCTATGATTTTCTCAAGCATATCAAAATTAATTTTGATTGTCCCCTTAAACTTTGGGAATCTAGATACAAGGTCATAAAAATGTGTTTGAACTTTGTACTCACTTGATTCTAAGACCTCTATGAGGAGTTGTCTAGGACTTTTTGACAAGTTGAGAGTAGAGATGGAGGCAATTGTTGTGTGTATATGCAGCATGACTGCTATTGTGTTCTTGCTTTAGGAGTGTTTCTAGCTCTTCTTGGTAAAAAAAAGTAAAAAAATGAGAGCATACGGCTTGCTCTTATAGTAGTTTCCATTTTTCAAGTGAGCAGGACGTATTTAAATGTCACAATAACAACTCTAAATATAAAAATCATTCACAAAAATCCTAAAACCATAAATTGGCTCATAAAAATGATTAAAGAGATAATCATTCAACATGATAAGAACAACCACATCTACATACTAGAAAAATTAAAAATCTTGAATTCGTAAAATTATAATACTACCATGGGAAAAATCAATGACTAGATAATCTATACGTCATATTGAGAAAAAAAATGTTTTACAATTTTAATTTCTTGCATGCATGTGACTGAGATCATGAGCTATGTAAATGAAAGTTGAGTTCCATCTGCACTCTAGTCATGAAGGACTTTAATTTTATCCTCCAACCTCTTTCCAATCTATAGATAAATCACAAACTTTAGATATCTTACTTGAGTATAATAATTTGTATACATAAAAGAAAAAGCACCACAATTTACTTACCTTATGCCCTTGTATTCAGAACTTTGATTGATGCACCTCATCAAAATCCATTATTGACACATGCTCTCTCAGGTTGGAAAGGTCCCAATGATGATTCACTAAAATGACTTCCATTTCATTGTTGGGAGATCTTATCTTAATTCCAAATGAGATTAAAGACCCCTCATAACTTTTTAATTAATGGTATCCTCTCACCAATTTTATACATCCAACAAGCATAATAGAATCTAATGTACAATAATATTTGTTGTTCTAGATATCAAACTCATATGATTTTTGTGCCAATTTTGCAAAGGTGTTTATCCCCTTTGGTGCATCCTTCTACAGCTCCCCAATTTTCACCTTGTAAACCCTTCACTTTCTCCTATGTGATATATTTACACATGAACATTGTGGAAGTGAATAGAACAGTGAATGTCTCAAATAGATGTACTAGAGAATGAACACGAACACACCAACATAATCCTACAAATATAGAAAATCTTGTGAATTTCAAAGAATTAAGTATATCAGTTACCATCTTATGCTTCAATGACCTCAAGGACCATAGACCTAGTTGTGGCCACTCTAACTAAAAAGAGAACCTACCTTAATGATGTCGAACCTCCCAAAACTATTTGATGGAGAAGGTACAACATATGTATGTGTGTAAAAGTAAACTCTCTCATAAACGATGAGTAGGAGGAAATTCTAGAAAGATTAGTGACCAAACGTCTAGATGCAATGCTTGGAACATACCTATACGAATATGAAGTGGTTGTTCCTCCACCAAGGGAGAAGGAAATATATATCAACAATCAAAAATCATATTAATAGGTTAAATAAATAAATTAGATCACAAACCAATCAATACTATAGATTAAATAGGTTAAATAAATAAATTAGATCACAAACCAATCAAACCTGCAGTTCTATTTGCTCAGGAGGAGCTCAAGAAAGTTTGCCTCGTCGGCCAAGTGTTTGGCCCTAGGCCCCCGCTTGAAATCGTGCGACAATGGCTTCGAAAAGAGTGGTTCCCTCGTGGGCTAATTGTCAGCAAATGCCAGTTCTTACCAGCAAACCACATGCTGCTAGTCCTTGAAAACGAAGAGATGGCGTTCCAAGCCCTAAGCGTTGGCACCTGGCAGCTCGGTCGGGCGACCCTGTGCCTATTCAGATGGTCCCCGGACTTTACTCCCGACAAATCGAAATCACTTCGGTACCCTCTTTGGGTTGAGCTCCCCAACCTCCCATACTTCTTGTACAACTTCGTGTGGGACATTGTCTCTCCTATCGGCAAGCCGTTGGCTTCACGCGAAGACATTGGTGGCCTCATCTATGAAGGTGCGAGACACTCGTTCAACGCCAGGTGGCACCCACAAATCTGCGTCGAGGCCGACCTCAGTTCGCCGCTCCCATCAACGATCAAAGTGGACATGGGCGAAGGAGAAGTTTGGGAGCAGGACATCACCTACAAAAACCTCCCCAACGCGTGCTTTCGTTGTGGTCAGCAAGGTCACAGGATTAAAGATTGCCCTCTCAGGCAAAAAAACAAGCGATTTCAAGAAGCCTCCAAAATCGCTCAAGACAACTCTGGCGACGTGACCCACTCGACCAAGGAAAGGGAAAGCAAGGACCTCCTCAATCCGCAAGCTGACGCTGATGGCTTCACTGAAGTTAGAAGAAGAAGGAAAAGAAGTCCGAGAGCCAACGGCGAGAGAAACAACCTGCCAACTTCCCCACACAACAATTTGTATTGCAATCTTGGAAAGGAGATCAACGAGCTCGACTACCCAGGCGGGAAGCTACCCGAGGTTAGCAGCTACGACGAAGCCCAAGAGATCCCTGACAACAAAGAAACCCCCCAGGAGGGTTACACCACAAGCAAAGAAGATGGTTTCACCACTAGTAACGAAGACAACATGGATAGCGAAAGCTCCATCATCGGATCGACGATCCCGGAAACGGTGCCGAGTACGGGGCCCAATTCTCCCCAGCAAGGTGCATCCCGCAAAGGAAAGCAGCCTATGGAGCTACCCTGGAAAAGCCCCCATAAGAACCGTCTTCTAAGTCGGGATCGGATCCCAGCGAAAAAGAAAGATGAAGCCAAGAGAAGAAAGGACAAGGCTCCCTCCCGCAAAGAGGGATCAACACAAAAATGATTGTTATCTCGCTAAATGCTAGAGGGCTTACCGACCCCTCAAGAGCGACCATCATTGGTCAATGGCTCCGCGACATTAGCTTAAACCCAGACATTATATGTATTCAAGAGATTAAAATTGACGGAGAAGACCTCCAGAAACGGCTCAGACAGGTCTCCTCGGCCCATGTGTGGATCCCGACGAAGCACCAGCGGGGGTCCGGAGGGACGGCTATCGGGGTTAAACAACTCTGGCTTGAAAAGCTTGAGAACACCATTGAAGATGTAAGTCACCGTTGGATTGCGGTTTCTTTTGGTGCTCCTCTTTGTGTTACGATGGTTTCTTTGTACGCTCCTAACGGGGATTTGGAGAGACTCAACACTTGGGCTTCATTAGACTCGCTTCCCCATAACGCGTTCATATGTGGAGACTTCAACATGGTGGAGGATCCTATGGACAGATGGATGGGCAAGGGCAGGGTCATCGACAATCGGGAGAAAGAAACGTGGGACTTGACCAAACTCCACTTGGATCTGGTTGAGTTCAAAGACTCGAATGGCTTTTCTTGGTCGAATCTCCAAGCGGGCGAGGACCTGAGGAAAGCTAGACTCGATAGATGCTACATCTCTCAGAGGTTTACTCAACAGTGGGGCCACCCTACCATCACGCAACGCATTGACCTCACTATCTCTGATCACTACCCGATCGTTATCACTTTTCAACCTTCCAACAAAATCCGCAAGGCTCCGTGGTTCCATGCCAACGCTTCCACCTTCTCTCTCCCCTCGGTCCACCAAGAAATTGCCGATGTGTGGAAAGTGGCGTTCGCCTCTGGCTTGGCCCCTGCCAAGTGCTGGAGAAGTGCAGTCGACAAGTCGCGTAAGATCATGATCAGAACTAAGAAGATGCTCGAGACTGCGCGGCGGGCTCGTAGGGAAGCTCTCTACCACAGACTCTGGCGGCTCGAGGAGGAAGTGAACAAAGGGAAACAACAAGCACAGAAAGGCCTCAGAAAAATCAGAGCAGTGTTAAGATACGAGGAAGAAATACAAAGGAAAAACTTGCAAATCTTCTTCAAAGAGTGGTGGGCTGGCAAAGCCGACAAACCTACCAAAGAGATGTGTAGTATCCTTAAAAGGAAACACAACAGAGAGTCGATCCCCCTACTGCTTGACCCTCATGGCAATGTATGTAATTCGGAAGAAGATAATTTCGGCATCATCGAGGGGCACTTCACGAGACTCCTGGGAACCTCGAACCCCCTTTCCCTCCATAGAAGGGACTGTATGGCTACCATTTCTAGGGTCTCCCCCTGGAGGATACCAACCAACCTCCACTCCCTGCTTCATGCCCCTATCTCGGAATCAGAAATCATTGAGGTCATTGATGCCCTCCCCCTAGGTAAAAGCCCGGGACCCGACGGACTCACTAACGAGTTCTTTAAATCCTTCAAGCTGGTGGTTGCCACCCCTCTCCGGATGGTTTGGCAAGAAGCGCTAAAATTTGGTGCTCTTCCTTCTTGTCTAAATAATGGAATTATCAAGTTGGTACACAAGAAGGGGGAAAAGAACAGAATCGAGAACTGGCGGCCTATTACGATGCTCCAAACAGGATACAAGATCATCGCCAAAGTCATTGCCAACAGACTTTCGTGCCACCTGAGATCTTGGCTTAGTGAGGACCAAAAAGGTTTCATCAAAGGCAGGTCTATCCTGGAAACCATTATGGATATTTGGGAAGGTATTCGATTCGCAAATGAATCCAATCAAGATGTGGTTTTCCTCAAAATCGACTTTGACAAAGCCTACGACAGGCTAGAATGGGACTATATTCTGCAGTCGCTCCAAGATCTCGGGCTCAGTCAGAAATTCACCAAGATGATCGCGACCCTTCTCGGAAACGCAACAACCCAAATCAACGTCAACGGCAAACTTTCGAAGGCAATCCATCTTAGAAGATCGATTAGACAAGGGTGCCCTCTGGCCCCCCTTCTTTTTGCCATCACCACTGAGGGGTTGAGCAGACTTGTGGCTCATCATGTGGAGGCTGGCAATATCAAAGGCCTCCGGCTGCCTCACGACCACAATAAAATCATCATGAGACTGTTTGCTGATGATATGAACGCGTTCGTCCACAATGATAATACCAGCCTGGAGACTTTCTGGAGGTGTCTTGCTACCTTTTGTGATGCCTCTGGATCTAAAATCAACCACTCCAAGACCGCCTTTAGGGCTATCGTGGGACAGCATCCTGATCTTCTCATTGATCATGGCTGTCAAATCATTCCGCAGGGCCAAATCTTTCGGCTTCTAGGAATCCCCCTCGGGTTTGGCGTCTCCATGGAGCAGCGATGGAACTGGGTATTGGCTAAACTCGAAAACAAGCTCAACTATTGGAGAGGTATGCAAATCAATCTCGCTGGGCGTGCGATGGTTATCAACACGTTCCTCCTCTCTTCTACAATCTATTTCCTTTCCTGTTGGAGACCGAACGAGCAAGGCCTGTCCAAACTGAACAGTATTTGTAGAAATTTCCTTTGGACAGGAGACCATAACAGAAGGGGGGTGCCTAAAATCAAATGGGCCATCTGCACCAGCCATAGAGACTGCGGGGGGCTTGGTATCCTGGACATTGGGTGTATGGCTAACAAACTGGCGGCCAAATGGATGATTAGGGCTTGGTGCAATAGGGAGGCCTCGTGGGCCAAGCTGATCTTCAGAAACAAGAATGAGTTGGCCCTCACGGGGTTCCCGAACTGGAAGAATCTTGACATCATGACCCTGCTTTTCTCCCCGATTCCCGTCTTCCCGAAAGGCTCCAATCTCGTGTGCTCCCTTTGGAAGGGCTGGAATAAAGTCAAAAGCTTCACAAGAGTTAGTGAGGACTGGAAGTGGGCGGCCGGAATCAGACAAAACGACTCTATCTGGTTTCCGATTCACGGCATCCGGAGTGTGGAGTCGTGGAACATTCAAAATGCCAAGAAGCTATGGAACAAAGGATTTAAAAAATGGAAACACCTCTGGAAACATGACACCAACAACTGGATCAACTTCGAGGATATTGACCCTCGCATAAACATCTCCTACGCAGAATGGAACACCTTGCAAAGTAGATGCCTCGCTTGGGATCGTCACAAGACGCGCCTACTCATGGGACACGATTCACCGAACTCGATTGGTCTCAAATGGCACAACGGAAATAGCCTTCTCAAAATCCCGAACATCAAAGAAACGGCCGACCTCCAGATCAGCCTCAACAAGAAGTGGTGCCTGTCTTGGACGCGGCTTCGGTGGGACATGAAATTCATGAGTATCTGGCACCCCCTTATTGAGATTAAGAAGTCTGTCCTATTATGGCAAATTCTTCATCGAGGAATTTGGACCAACCACAAGGCTAACAAACTTTGTGGGATCCCTCCTTGGTGCAAACGCTGTCACCGTGCTATCGAAGACGTCCCACACATCTTCCTTACTTGCCCCAACTCCTACAGAACCTGGCAGACGGTTGGAATGAAAATCAGACTTCAAAAACAGCTTAATTGGAAACAAGTCCTTTTGGGAGAAGCGATCGGCTGCTCTGCGACACTCTGGAACGCCATCAGAGGGGAAGTCCTGTGGAAAATTTGGCGGGAGAGGTGTGCTCTCAACTTCGGCGACTCCCCCAGGGAGTGGTCGATTGAGAAATCTCTCTTCCTCTTGGGCAAAAGGATTGTCAACAGCAAGAAGTCCCCCGCCCTTCAGACACCATCAAGTTCTCCAGCTGATCAACAACAAGCTTAAACCCAAGTGGGCCCCGCATGAGGGCGACGAGAGGATGATTAACCTTCTCTGTAATGCAACCTAGGATTCAATCAAGCTCCCCCTGCTTTGTGGGACTTGGGGGGTCCCGTGGGCACTAGTCCCCTTCTATTGTACCTTTGTTTCTTAATTTAATTCAAGTCTGGGAGAGTAGGCTATTGCCGAACTTCCTTTACATTAAAAAAATACTATAGATTAATACTTACAATTGATAGGATATAACATTTTGTTTGACTTTTCCAATTTCATGATTTACATTATAAAAAGATGTTGTACAATAGAAATTTTTAATTGCTTTTGGGATTTTTGAAGCCGAATGACTTTCACTTCCAATGAAGGTCCAAGTTTCCATGATCTCTAACACCATGAGGGCCAACACCAGAGGATCGCATGTACACCCATGCACCTTTTCAAAACTCATCTCCTAACCATTGTCCTTCTACAGCCTTGATATCATGACATTTTAACATGAAAACCTCATCTTTTGGATGCATATAGACTTTAAGCGTCTCCATTGGAGTTTTAGCTTTTTTTCAAAAAATGATCCATACATTAGTTAGCTAAAAATGCCCAAAGGGACACAAACCTAACCGGGGATCAAAATAAATACAAGGGGAAGGATCACCCCACACACCCACCCAACATCAAAATGAGGACCTAGCTCCTAGAGTAAGGGATGGGGGGAGGGGAAATAGTCAAGTAGGAGTCTAGTAGCTCCATCGGATAGTGTCACCTTAAACGATAAAGAAGGGGCCTTTCTTCTAGAGCTACAGAAAGGTAAGCCACCACCAAGGCATGACTTTTGAATCACCCTAGAGATTGTCCAAGTGCCCAAGCAAAGTGTGGATCAACTCTAGCCAAAAGTCTCAAACACTTTCAATTGGAGGTATCGTGCACCACTCCAATATGCACCGGCATCATGCTCTCCAAATAAACCACATGACAGGCTGCTAATTAGATCCCAATAGAGATCATCATTGCCATTCCATGGGAAAATGTTGAGGTCTTGAATGGTGTCAATCCACCCATGTTCGATGGATAAAATAGTAAAATTGCCCTCATGCAGAGTTGGACCAGTAAATGATCTGATACAACCGCTACCCAAGAAACACTCCGATGGCCCTCCCTCTAGGTCCAAATTCTCAAGATTCATCACCAAATCTACGAGGATAGTTGACAATCCCAAAGATAGTGATGTTGGGACTCCATGTGATAGCCATGTAATTTGGAGGACAGCCCCCATAACTCAACCATGTGCTGAAAAAATTGTTCGTTTGGACAACCAACTACTAAAACAGAAGAGACAGACAAGGCTATTAACTCACCCAAATGTGCTGCCAAAAGGTAGAGAGGAAATCCTTCAAATGACCATGCCAATGCAAGATCTCAATTGCAAAAAGATTGGCGAAACAATGTGAGTGAATGATCCCCCCCCCTAGCTACATAGAATCAATGTGCCAATCATGACAACGAGCGCCAACCGCCCAAACCCTCTAAAAAGTGTAGTGAACAATGATCTTGAAATCCTCAAACATGTTGATCATGCTCCTTACCAATATCAAAGAAAAGAGTCCCATCCTTATTTAAGCCGCAAGCCATAATCCAAACCTCGCTCTGAGTTAACACACCCAACCAAGCTGCTAGAGGTGGCTGGTGAGTTGGGGTCCCCTAATCTCTCAGGATAGTAGCATCAATCTCATTAAACATCTGAGGCATGTGAGCCATCCCCATGCAATAGTCCTACTATTGAGCCTCTATGAGACTCATAAATTTAGGCCAATTCACCATCTTGTGCCTAGTACCCCTACCAAACTCCCCCCAAGAAAGATGAGGTAGGAAGCCAGCAATGAACCCTCTCTCCATACAAATGAGAGGATTACAGGTAATGGGCTGATGGAGCTTCTTCTCAATACACAAGGGAGGGAGGTAGATAAGAGAAGGATGCTTTTGCTCCCAGGTTCTCAAAATATTACATGCAAAATGATCCTCAATCTTCCTCGACAACCCCATGCATCACATCTCAGCAAAGATCCATCTAATTTCAGGGTGCCAAGGTCCACCACTAGGAGGCACAAAAATACCTAGTCTCTCGCAAAGAAAGTCCTTCTAGGGCTCAGGTTGAAGATGTAAGACATGAATAATAAGCTTTTTCAAAAAGGCTCTACTCTAGCAAGCAAGGTCAATAATCCAAAGGCCAACCCACTGTGTAGGAAGGGTGATGGCATGTGAGGAAACCTTAGCCCAAGCGCAGTCACCCCCTGACCATTAAGCATTCCTAATTAACCACTCAACCTAGTTAATATAGGAGGACTAGAAGACCCAATAGTGGCATACCACATCATAGGCATGAGTGCTTGATTAGCCACCATGATCCTCCTAACCAAGGACGAACATGTAGTGCTACAATGCATCAACTTCCTCTTTATGTTCAAGAGGAGAGGTGACATCTACTACTCAATCAAGAGCCCAATGCCAATATGGCACCCAAGGTACCTAACGGTAGTGCCAAGGGGAATCCACTAAAAGTGAGCACAAGGGAGCCACTAAGGGAGATCATCTTGGTCAATCGAGAATCCACATGACTTGTGGCAATTGATCTCCACACAAAAAGCACCTCAAAATCTATCCAAATCATATTAGAACCTCTCCATATTTGCCTCATGGCCATGCAAGTAAATGATATTATCACCAACAAACTCAGTATCCAACAGAACTAGTTCTCCAACGAGAAATCTAATAGCTTGGATCCTAGGGGCTTGGGCAAATTGAAATGATTTCATGGCCTCAGCAGGGAAGAGGAACAAGGAAGAAGCCAAAGGATAGCCCTCTTTGACTATCCTCAAAATGATGAACCTCTCCCCTCTGAAAGAACTTCGAGAAGCTTGTAGAAGGTAGAAAAGTGCGTTTCGAGGGGACGAAGTTTGGTCAGGCCAACCGGCACAAGACCAGCCCTTGAACTTATGGAGACTCAAATAGACCTTATAGGCATGCTATAAGTGCAAAGAAACACACTATGTACTTTGGAACATCAAGGAGAATGAGTCGATACAAATCACATAGCTTCGCGGGTCGACTAGCTCAAAAAACTTACTATCTATGGAAGAGACAATGAACTTCAAATGCCCATAGCGACCAGCGTGATTACAATTAGAAAACCTCCTTTTATGGGAGTGATAGACATAGGTTTGAGTGTATGGAATGCACAAAAGTATAAGGAATAAGCTAAATATTCTATAGGAATGAATGTGACATTCACCGGTGGTACTTCCTATTTTTCAGGAATATGTAGAGATTGACTGCAAGACAGAAAAACTAATATTTCTCCCAATGTACTCAACCAAATGCTATGAAAAGTTTCAGGCATAAATTAGACACTTATACCTTCCCAATGAGTCATCTTTCGCTTAACTTGGAGCTCTGGAGAGAGATCAACAACCTCTCCAAGATCACTGCTAGCGAAGAAGATGATGGAGAGAATTGAAGGAGCAAGACAATGATGGTCACAAGTGTATGTATATTGCTTCCATGTAATGTAAAAGTGATTTCAAGTCCTTATATAGCCTCTAGGAGTGTTCCACGACTTTTACAAGTTGAATTTGAATTCAAATGAAGGTGGGAATGGTTGTTGGAGGGAATCAATTCACTTTCCTACAATCTAGGAAAAGTGAAGATCTAGTTTGATCTACTTTTAGGTGATTTGATTTGCTTGATTGAATGCAACTTCAACCACCACAAATTCTTGGGCTTTGGGCTCTATGGTTCTACCTTTACATGTGTAAAGCTCAAGGCTTTTACAACGATAAGTGAGCCATCAAATAATCTCTCAAAAAATTCAATAAATGAGCATAAGAAAAAGAACTCTCCAACGGATATTCTTTTGACGCGATAGCCTTTGATGTAGATCAAATCCACCTCAAGCATAATGTAAGCTTGATGTTCCAGCGGCTACCCCTCAAGGTAAAGTATGCTTGAGTCTTCATTCTCTGATAGGTTGAATACCTGCCATAGCTTTGAATCTACAAAGCTTTATTCCATCAAGTGCCTTCCTCATCATATCTGCTACTTTCTTTTTAGTTGGAACAATAGAAATGTCAATCTCCTTTGCCATGAGCTTCTCCCTGATGAAGTGGTAATGGACTTCTATGTGCTAGGTTCTCGCATGGAAAATAGGATTTGCCGCTAGATGCATGGAACTTACATTATCTCCAAATATGTGAGGTTTAGAACTCACTAGTCCCAAATCTGTATACGATGTTTTTAACCATACTGCCTCTTGAGTTTCTATGGTCAAGCCTCTGCTTCAATTGAGGATAAAGCAACTGTTGGTTGCTTCTTGGAACTCCATGACACTAGCTTTGAACCTGCAAATGCTAAGTAACGAGATGTACTTTTTCTAGCATCATTAGCTCCTGCCCAATCTACATGTGAGTAGATTCTAATATCCAAATTTGAAGAGTAAGGATAGAATATACCTTCGTTGATTGTACCTTTGAGATACTTAAGTGCTCTCTTAGCTGCATCCATGTGTGGTCTTCTTGGTGAGTGCATGAACTGACTAAGCACTCCCACACTATATGAGATGTCTGCCCTTGTATGAGTAGCATATATCAAGCTACCTACCAAGCTTTGATACTCTTTAATGTCTTCAATTTTCTCACCTTCATAAACACTTAGTTTATGATTCATCTCCAAGGGTGTACCTGCAGTTTTAGTGTTCTCCATTTTGAACTTAATAGATCTTGAATGTTTCTTCTTTGAGTCAAATACATTCCTTCATCTCTATATATCACCTGCATGCCTAGGAAATATGTGAGCTCACCTAGGTCACTGATTTTGAACTCCTCTAGCATGTGTCTCTTGATCCTTTGAATGCCATTTAGATCATCACCTGTCACAATAATATCATCTACATATACACATAGATAGAACCTCATTGTGATCCCTTTTGATGAATAGAGAAGGATCTGAGGTGCTAGCTTTGAACCCTTGATCTTGAAGATATGTAACCAACTTGTAATTCCAAGCTCTAGGAGCTTGTTTCAATCCATACAATGCTTTCTTAAGTCTGCAAACATAAGATGGATGATTAGGATTTTCAAAACCTGGTGGTTGTGACATGTATACCTCTTCACTTATCCAACCATTTAAGAATGCATTTTTCACATCAAGTTGGAGGAGTCTCCAATTCCTTGCAGCAGCTACACTTATCAATGTCCTGATTGTAGTCATCTTTGCAACTGGTGAGAATGTTTCCTCATAGTCTATACCATGAGTTTGTGAGCATCCTTTGGCAACTAATCTTGCCTTGTACCTGCAAACTCATCCATCTGAATTTCTTTTAACTTTATATACCCATCTGCAACCAATTACCTTTTGATTTAGTGACATTGGAACCAAATCCCAAGTGTCCATTTCCTGCATTGCATCCATCTCTTCTTTCATGGCCTTTTCCCAATTAGGGTTTCCCTTTGCCTCTTCATAGGTCGAGGGTTCCTCTGAAATAGAGTCCTTTGTCAAGTAGATTGAATGCTTCGTAACGAATGTGGAATCATATCCATACCTTTCTGGTTGTTTCTTCTCTCTTGCTGATCTTCTAGGTGCTTGTTTGGAGCATTCTCCAACCTCTTGCATCTTTGCTTTGCCTCTTGACTTCCATAGCTTGTAATCCTTTTCTCTTTCATCTTGGTCATCGTCTGTATCACTTCTTGGATCCTGGACCTGTGTATCATGCTTGCTTCCTAATTGATGAGAGTCAGAATCAAGATCATATGATAGTCATACCTTTTGTTTGTCTTCATCATACCAAGACCTCTGTTCTTCAAACACAACATCTCTAGTTGTAGTGAATTGCTTGGTTGAAGGATTGAAGAACCTGTAACCCATCTGAGTTGAATCATATCCAATAAACATTGGCTTTGTTGCCCTTTCATCTAGCTTACCTCTTATTTGTGATGGTACATGAACATAAGCTAAACAACCAAAAACCTTGCAATGTCCAAGACTAGTTTTTCTTCCATGCCATGCTTCATAAGGAGTCATACCTTGAAGTGATTTGGATGATAGTCTATTGACAAGGTACACAACAGTTGAAATAGCTTCTGCCCATAGATAATGTGGCAACTTCTTCTCTTCAAGCATTGTTTGAGCTGATCCAACCAATGTCTTGTTTCTCCTCTCTGCAATTCCATTTAGTTGAGGAGAGTACCTAGTAGTCACTTCCCTTTTGATACCTTTGTCCTGCAAGAACTCATCAAACTCTTTGGAGAAGTATTCTCCCCCTCCATCAGATCTGAGCTTCTTTAGTGATCTACCTGTATGATTCTCCACATGTGCAAGATACTTCTTGAAGCAATCAAACACTTCATTCTTACTTTTGATAAAGTATAGAACAATCCATCTACTATGTTCGTCAATAAATGAGACATAATACCTTGATCCTGCCAATGAAGGTTCTTGACTTGGTCCCCATACATCTGTATGTACTAAGTCTAATACGTTGTTGTGGATGTAGCCTTTGTGGTTGAATGGTTGTCTTTGTGCCTTCACAATCTGACATGCATCACACCTGTTGAATATGTGTTGCTTTGATATGTTCGGTAGTCCTAGAACACTTTGATCCTTGCATATATCCTTCAAGCTTCTTTCATTCACATAAGCAAGTCTCTTATGCCACACTTCAAGCTCACTTAGGGTTTGAGACCCAAAGTTGAATAGAGCTATGTTCCTGGTTTCTCCTACTTCAAAAGTAAAGAGCCTACGATGCTTCTCACCTTGGGCTATCTTCTTGAAGTCTTGACATGGATCTTGCACAAAAGCTCCATGTTGAGTGAACCTAACTTGCAAGCCTTTTTCAACTATTTGGCCTACACTTATTAGTTTTTAGTGATAGTGGGTACATAGAGAACCTTACTTAGAATGTTTGTCCTTCCATTGGAAGCTTTGACATTACCAATCTTCTCCACATTGTGCTTCGTGTCATCCCCTCTTTGCACTTCATGTCTATGCTTTGGACTTTCCAAATCAGATAGAAGAGCAATGTTGCCTGCAACATGATTCGAACATCCTGAATCTATGTAGAACAAATGATCATCTTATTTATCTTCTTTGTGGCTTAGATTCATAACGCCTAGTCAACCCAATGATAGGTTTTCTCAAAGTCAAATAGAAGAAACATAGAGGCTCGTCACACATCCTAGCAAGGGAAATAGCCTCCCA
Organism: Ceratopteris richardii; assembly: GCA_020310875.1. Lineage (NCBI taxonomy): Eukaryota > Viridiplantae > Streptophyta > Polypodiopsida > Polypodiales > Pteridaceae > Ceratopteris > Ceratopteris richardii. Next base: position 98,973,336 of record CM035407.1, read on the forward strand.
AGAAGTAGAGATGTTTTCCATGAAACTATGACCCTTGACAAACCCCATCTGATTCGGATGAATATGGGTCCCAAGAAATGGCTACAATCTCAAACTTAGAGCTTTCACAAGGATTTTCTAGATTGGGTGGAGAATTGTAATTAGCTGCCATTGTCAGATATCATCCAAGTTCCCCCCTTCCTTGGGGATGATGAAAATCATACCCTCAGATATAGGAGGAAGGGGACCCCCACCATGACCTCCTAGAAGCCAAGTGCGATCCCATCCCCTAGATCCCCTAGTAGTAGAGAAAAAATCCAAGCGAGAGACCATCCTTTCCAAGGCAATTGTCTCTATCCATGTCACACAATGCATCAAGAAGCTCATTGTTAGTAAATGGGGCAAGAAGAAAGGCCTGCATCTCATCAATCACAAATTGTCACACATGCTAAAGGACATAGTGTCTGCTCTCCTTCCAAGTCTTGAAGGGGGTCTCCATACATAACAACGTGCAATAGTACTAAGTGGAAATCTCTCTTATCTCCTTAGGCTTTATAGTAATTGAGATTTCCATTTGAGAGAGTTTTTTAATCCCACCCCTCACATGTCCTGGCTTGACCATGGAGGAAAATGCGTGAGAAACCCGATCATCGATCAACATCTGCCACCCTCTTTTGATTGGTCCAACACTAATCACTCCTGAATCCAAAATGCCCATTCAAGGTTCATCTTTTTCCATAATGGAAAGTGATAGGATCAACCAGCATAGTAGACAAAGGTTCAACGGGTGCATGGGCTTCCATAACAATGAGCAGTATAGAGGATCCAAGGTAGCTACAGTCATAATGAAAAGGAAAATTCAACCTACAGTCACAATATTTGGTACCACCATGCAGTCATGAGCAAGCAACGATGCATTACAAATGCAAGCGCTAAGTTAGCATGTCCATGCAAGATTGGAAAGAGAAAAGTTTGGAAGCATTTTCCGAAACTCATAGTGGTTGAGCACTTAATGTTTCTAATTCGAATATTGTAAGACCGATTTCAACTGAAATACTATATAGTCCAAGACATTGGACTTTGAACTTATCAATAGCTCTATCTATTTTTGGATTAGAAAGAGAACTTAGTGCTCTTTAGAAAATATAGAGGTTCTAAGATACCAATCATGCATTCATGCCTAACGAACTTGCAATTCTTAACAAAGTAGAAAATTTTCAAAACAATCTTTATTGAGCACTTGGAGTGCATCAAGGGGAGAGTAGATAGAGTCCTTTGGTGAAATTTTCTAATCCAAAACAATTTTGAGACTAGGTATTACGAGTTCCATGAGTGCAATAGCCTCCAAGCCATAAGCTAGTTTGAAAAGATTAAAATCACTAAACACCTTATATACTATGTGATAGGCCCATAAAATAAAAGGTAAGAATTCATCCCAACATTTGGCACAATCTTCAATAATTTTCTTGAGCAAGGTTAGTAGGTTTTTATTATTAGTTTTAGCTAGTGATTTGCATGTGGATAGTAAGGAGTATTTTTTCTTTTTAATGTAAAGGAAGTTCGGCATTAGCCTACTCTCCCGGACTTGAATTAAATAAAGAAAGAAAGGTACAAGAGGGACTAGTGCCCACGGACCCCCCAAATCTCACAAAGCAGGGGAAGCTTTTACAGAGCTTAGATGGCATTACAAAGAAGGTTAATCACCCTCTCATCACCATCATGAGGGGCCCACTTGGGTTTAAGCTTGTTATTGATCAAAAGGAGAACTTGATGATGCCTCAAGGGGGGGGGGGGGATTTCTTACAATTAACAATCCTTTTTCCAAGGAGGAACAACGATTTCTCAATTGACCACTCCTTGGGGGAGTCACCGAAATTGAGAGCACATCTTTCCCGCCAGATTTTCCATAGGATCTCCCCTCTGATGGCGTTCTAGAGAGTCATGGAGCAGCTGATCGCTTCTCCCAGCAGGGCTTACTGCCAATTGAGATGTTTCTGAAGTCTAATTTTCTTTCCAACCGTCTGCTAGAGTCTGTTGGAGTTGGGGCAGGTAAAGAAGATGTGTGGAACATCTTCGATAGACCGGTAGCAGCGTTTGCACCAGGGAGGAATCCCACAAAGTTTGCTAGCGTTAAGCTTGCTCCAGATTCCATGGTGAAGAATTTTCCATAAGAGCACAGACTTTTTGATTTCTATGAGGGGGTGCCAGATAGCCATGAACTTCATGTCCCATCGAAGCCACGTCCATGACAGACACCACTTCTTGTTGAGGTTAACCTGATAGTCAATCATTTCTTTGATGTTTGGGATTTTTGATAGGCTATTCCCATTGTGCCATTTGAGGCCAAGCAAGGTCGATGTGTCGTGTCCCATGAGAAGGCGAGTTTTGTGTCGATCCCAGGCGAGACATCTGCTTTGCAAAGTGTTCCATTCTTCGAACGAAATGTTGATGCATGGGTCAATATCCTCGAAGTTGATCCAGTAGTTGGTGTCTTGTTTCCAGAGATGTTTCCATTTTTTGAAGCCTTTGTTCCATAACTTATTGGAATTTTGAATGTTCCAAGACTCCACACTCCGGATGCCATGGATCGGAAACCAGATAGAGTCGTTTTGTCTGATACGGGCAGCCCACTTCTAGTCTTCACTAATTCTTGTATAGCTTTTGACTTTATTCCAACTCTTCCATAGGGAGCACACGAGATTAGAGCCTTTCGGGAAGACGGGGATCGGGGAAAACACCAAGGTCAAGATGTCGAGATTCTTCCAATTTGGGAAACCCATGAGAGCCAACTCGTTCTTGTTTCTGAAGATCAACTTGGCCCACGAGGCCTCCCCATTGCACCAAGCCTTAACCATCCATTTGGCTGCCAGTTTGTTAGCCATGCACCCAATGTCCAGGATACCAAGTCCCCCACTATCTCTATGGTTGGTGCCAATGGACCATTTGATTCTAGGCACCCCCCTTCTATTGTGATCGCCCGGCCAAAGGAAGTTTCTACAAATACTATCCATTTTGGATAGATCTTGCTCTTTCGGTCTCCAACAAGAAAGGAAATAAATGGCAGAAGAAAGGAGGAACGTATTGATAACCATAGCACGACCAGCAAGATTGATTTGCATACCTCTCCAATAGTTAAGCTTGTTTTCGAGTTTGGCCAGCACCTAGTTCCACCGTTGTTCCATAGAGATGCCAAACCCCAAGGGGATCCCAAGAAACCACAAAATTTGGGCCTGCGAAATGATTTGACAGCCATGATCAATGAGAAGGCCGGGATGAGACCCCACAATAGCTCTAAAGGTGGTCTTAGAACGTGTGCCGTATGTTTGTTAGCGCATCAAACTTGGTTTATTTTTTATGAGTTTTGATCTTTCCTTTTGTTATGTGCAGGAAAAGGAGAACGGTCATACACTAAGAAGAGGTTCTAGATGTTGTTGCAATTGATTCTTTTCCCTAGTTGTTGAGGGTTGTTCGTAGGGAACTAAGCACCTCCATGGGAAAAGGAGCTTTTAAGAGGAGCCTCTACTTTTGTCCCCCCCCCCCGGATGGAAACTCCAAGAAATGAGTAGGTATTGCCAAATCCTGCTTTGTACCAGCCCCTTAATGCTTCAGAGTTGAGTTGTAGGCCCTCTTAGCTTTCCAATGACACTAAATAAGTGCCTACGTACTTTGGAAATGATTTGAGAAATGATTGAACCAAAACATACTACTTCCAACTTGAAGGATTAATGAAAACCTTCTATTTTTGTTCATACACCTGCTGCTTATTATACTCAATGCTACCGGTAGGAATTAGAAAAATTCCTTTGAGAAGTATCTAGTTAGCTTGATAATCTAATGATTACAAGTGGAATCAATTAAAACGATGCACTATACATAGAGTAATCAAGTTAACAATTGCATCATTACCCTTGATTTTTTAGGACCTCAACAGAGTTTGACAAGTGAGTGCTTCGATGCGCTTTTCTCCACATTGGCTGAAATGATTGTCTTCAAAATTTGTGAGCATGTAGATAACTTGGACTTGACTCCAGGAAGCTATAGAACATTGAAAATTGTGGAGAAATGACTCAGATATGAGCAGTACAAATTGACAGTTATGAATGACTATAAGAGAGAAAGATCATAGATGAGCAATGTAGATCTATTGTATTAATGAACAATGTTGTACAAGATCATAAGCTTGACAATCATTGCCTAATGATGGTGAGTAGTGTAGGCTACAATGTAGACCTCACTCTCTTACAATATGGCAATGGAGAACTTAGGAGTAGAGTCTTCTAACCACGACTTTTACATGTTACTTTTTATAAGTGCTACATTCAAATTTTTAATTTGAATTCAACTTTTGGCTCTCTCTAAAAGTAATCCACCAATCTAGGAGTTATTCTCTCCAACATGAAGTCGTGAATTTTCATCTAACAAACTCCATGAGTTTGTAGGTAGCTACATATATTCTTTCAAGTTAAGTAAGCTTTTACACATGGTAAAGGTTAAAATCTTTCTAGCAATGGTTTCCATGGAGCTTCAATTGTTCATGAACTTCTAGCCAAATGTGTAGGCTTGAACTTTGCACCAATATATATTCCTTGATCATTGAGGTCCTCCCTCACGTGCAGCCAAAGATGCCAACGATGACTTTGGTGACTCGAATGACAAGGTATGCCAAGGTCTATGCCTTGGTCACCACCTTAGTTGTAAGCCTTGGCGAAAGGGGTGGGGGGGAGGGGGGGGGGATGCTCGCTTCGCTCGCACAAATGAAACAAAGCTTTTGTCTCAAACTGCTTTGATACCAATGAAGTATTTTGATATCGATTCACCATAGTGCACTCTCCTTCTTGCAAGCTCCACGATGATATCCTTGGACTACAAAACCAAGCTCCTAAGGCTGCACATGGTACTCCATGTAGAGACTACTGAATACGCAGAAAACACAGTACACAGAGAGCACCAAGACAGACTTCATAGGTCTTACAAATGCGGTCGAACTTACAGTCTGTGACTAACCACACCACTATATGTTTTATTAAAGAACATATACAAAGAATTGTCCAGTGGCCATTTGACCTTTCACATGGACACTAACGATAACCACCTGGATCCTATTACCTTCATGCTTGGCTTCTTGGGAATGGACTCCCATGTGATACTCTCTTGAAGTGCTTCAACTTCATCCTGATGCCTTCTCTCCGTTCTTTCTTCTTATTGGCCTCTTCAAATGAAGAAGGTTCTTATGACTTAGAGTCTTTAGTGATATACACAGAATGCTTGGTGGCTAATGATGTGTCATAGCAATACCTTATGGGTTTTTTTCCTTTCCCTTTGAGATCTCCTAATTGCTTGATTGGAGGACTCTGGTATGTCTTCTAATTGCTTGAATCTGGTATTGCCTCTTGCCTTCCAAGCCTTGAAGTCAATTTTCTCTTCATCCTCTAAATTGATATCTTCTAGTAATTGTTGATCTTCTTGAGGGAGAGTTGGAAAGTCATTTTCCAAATCATAAGGCAATTTGATCTTCCTGCAATCATCTTTAAACCATGAATTATTTTCATCAAATACTACATCCCTACTAACTATAAATCCTTTATTAGTGGGATTTTATAACCTATAACCTTTTTGGTTTTGACCATATCCAATGAATACACACTTTTAAGCTTTAGAATCAAGCTTCCCTCTAATTTATGAGGGAATGTGTGCACGAGCAATGCACCCAAATATCTTGGAGTGTTCCAATGACGATCTCCTTCCATTCCATGCTTCATAGGGTGTCATTCCATCCAAGGATTTTAATGGGAGCTTGTTAACTAAGTAAGTAGCTCTCGAAACAGCCTCAGACCATAGGCAATTTAAAAGTTTCTTCTCATTCAACATTGACCTTGTAGCTTCAACTATCAATCTGTTCCTTCTCTATGCCACTCCATTTAATTTAGGAGTATATCATGTTGTTACTTCCCTCTATATACCTCTCTCTTCTAAGAATGAATCAAATTGATGTGAAAAGTACTCACCACCTCCATCAGATCTGCTCCTCTTCAAGCTTCTACCTGTTTGGTTTTCAACCATTGCCAAATATTTTTTGAAACATGTAAATACTTCATCCTTATGCTTCATGAAATAAAGGGTTATCCATCTACTGTAATCATCTATAAATGAAACATAGTACCTTGAACCTTAGGTTGATGTATCTTTACTAGGACCCCACACATCACTATGTACAAGCTCGAAATACTCTTCATACATGTACCCCTTTCTGTTGAATGGCTGCTTTTGAGTCTTGCCGATTTGGCATGTTCCACATTTGTATTTCATGTGTTATTTAGACCAATTAGGAATGCCAATCACACTTTGATCCCTGCACATTTGCTTTAGTGTTCTTTCTCTTATATGTCCTAGCCTTTTGTGTCATATCTCTAGCTTAGATAGGGTTTGATCTTTGTAGTTGAAGAGTGCTATGTTTCTGGTGTCTTCAATATCAAATGTAAAGATTCTACCGGATTTCACACCTTTTGCAAGCCTTTTGAAGCCTTGTTGAGGGTCTTCAACATATGCTCCATGCCTTATGAATCTGACCAGTAAGCCTTTCTCAACAATCTGTCCAACACTATTTAGGTTTTTGGTTATAGCTGGAACATACAAGACTTTACTTAATACGTTTATGTTACCATCAAAAGCCTTAACATTTCCAATTTTCTTGACAGAGTGTCTAGTATCATCACCTATCTGCAATTCATGCTTCCCTTTGGGTTCTTCAAGATCAGATAATAATGTTACATTTCGAGCCACATGATTGGAACAAACTGAATCAATATAAGAAAAAAGCTGATCATCTTTACCTTGCTTGGATGCCATGTTCATGATGATTAGAGAATCCTCTTGGCCTTCTGTGTAGTTTTTATAATCTCGTCTTCGTCTAAAACCTCCTTGATGATTGTTGTTGTTGTTGTAGCCTTTGTTATAGTTGAGATTGTAATTGATTCCTCCATTGTTGAACTTGCCTTTGGATTGTCCCTAACTCCATCTATGGAATCCTCTTCCCCTTTGAATCCTTGTGTTCTTGAAGCATTGATCTGTGGTGTGGTTTGTAAGGCCACAAATGATGTAAGGTTGACTGTTGTAGGATCTCCCCTTGCCTTGCTTTCCTCCTCTACCCCTTCCTCTAGCACCTTTTCCTCTATCTCTGTAGTTAGCTTGAGAGGTACTAACCTCTTCTTCACTCTTTCTTCTTGTACCCTTATTCTTACGTTTATTATTATCTATATAAAGGGCAGAAGATTGGTTATCTCTAGAGTTGTCACCATTCTTGTTGAGCTGTCTCATGGGTAAAGAGTTATCCCATGAAGGTGTTGAGGTCAAGTATGTTGGAAGTGAGGTAGGCCCTTAGGCTCATGTCACAGGTCCATGGTTCCATAGGTCCATTCATGTACAACATTAATTCTAGCAATCTTCCATATTGACAAAACATGAACATAACACAACTTAATCATACAGATGATGAGATAAAGATAGAGAAAGAATAGACGTCATGTGTAAGGTGTTACGTAAGCCATCACTTACTCATAGTATCATATATACCAATGTTCAATGTACAATGTGGGAGCAAAATTCTCAACCATTCTATGTGATGAGAAATAGATGAATGAGTGAATGTACAATGTAACAAACATATTCAGATGTGTGGGCAGTAATCTGAATATACATGAGATGTGTGACCTAATAGGTTATAGAAGAGTAAATATGAGTGACTGAAAGAGGAAGGATCAGTGTGAACGGAAATCCTCAAACTCATGTGAACACATCTTCTCAAACACCTCATAAAAATATGCATAAAGCATATAAGTACTGATTCTCTTGTACCTATGCCGAATAGGACTCCTTCTGAGATGAACGCCACAGCCTCCATAAACTTCAAGTAGTACCTGTGTGCATAAAGAGAATATGTACCTGAATACTTAACATAAGATGTGAATCTTATGTTAAACTCCATCTAATGTCTTTGAAGTAGCCCGACATCTTCTTGTAGAAGACAATCTTCAACCTAATATCTTCCTGTAGAAGATAATCTTCAAAATCATGTAGATGGTCCCATCCAATGTCTTTGAAGTAGCTAGACATCTTCTTGTAGAAGATTATCTTCAACCTAACATCTTCTTGTAGAAGATGATCTTCAAATACATCATGTAGATGGGCGATCCTCACCATCAAGCTGCTAATGACCAAGTCTTCTTGCCATGAACAAGAGATAACCTCCTCTCCATGAGGTAGAGTGTGAGCACACCCTTCATCTTCTCCAAGAAGAATCACCAAGAAGAACTCCATAGCTGCTCCTCAACATGCTTCAAGTTAGCACCATGGCTGCCCCATGTGCTAGAAGAAACACCACCTCTACTGAGGTCCAAGCTCTAGAAAGCTTGTGTTGATCCTAGGTGAAGGATGAATAGAAGAGACCCAAGGTGCTTCTTATATAGTAGATTGTCCCTCTTGAAAAGCTTATAATAAAGCAATTGCTCAATAAAGCATAAGCGATCGTTATTTGTGTAATGAAAATGCAAAAACTGTCCGAGGAAAAACGGCGTCGCTCATCCGTCATCCGATGTGCATCGATCGCTAAAAGCACGATTATAAAATATGTTCAAAAAGTATAGCGCAGCTGCTGCCGTCCGTGGGTATTGAACCCTGGTGGGGGCCTTGAGAGTATCATGTTTTAACCATGATGGCGGGCGCCTTCCTTGTGCAAGGGAGTTGAACAGAAGCTTTACACATTCTGGGAACAAAGGATAAATTTGACCAATCCTTGACCAATGGGACATTGTTTCCCAAAAATTACCCCTGCAATGTCATATTGGTACAAACTGAATTGAATCTGCAAATTACCACAAGCTTCAAGCTTGTACTCCCGCACTTCAGAAAAAGTCTTCTTCAAAACTAAAATTGACTTTCCTTCAAAAAACCTGACCTTGTTGAATATGAACCATAATACTTGAGAAAATATGCAAACTAGATATCCAATGTGTATACATCAAGCAATCACTGCTTGACAACAAATATAGCATATACTCACTGTGCACCTGCTATCTCTTGTCTTCAAAAACCTGAAAACATACACTAGGATCCACATATTTGCATTTTACCTTCCAAAAAAGGTTTCTCAACGTACTTCTGCTGTGTCATGTAAATACAGTAAACAAAATCAAGAACTGAATCCTCAAACCTGTGACTGTCAACTCACAACTTAGTGTATTATGAACACTACTGGTTCATCTCTGATTGTACTCAACTCAATATGAGTCAAAAAATCTATGATGTCATCATGTCTTCATCCTTTAAATCCTTCATACCTCTTTCCTTCAGAACTTGGTATAAACATATATGTGCGTACTTCTGAAATATACCTCTCTGAAATATCAAGCTTCTCTTCAATAGAAATCTGGAACCTTCTCCTGAACAGGAACATCCTAACAAGAACTTTCTCCAAATATTCTTCTTCTTCCTTCTTCTTTCAAAGCTGGAACATAAAGAGAACCTGACAAAGGAAATATAGGAATACCTGAAATAGGAATACCTGTAGGTATGACTCTGCATTCTTTCACATATGGCTGAAAATAAGTCTTCATGTTTCATCACCTCCCTAGATGACTTAACACTAGTATCCAGAATTCTTCAAATATATCAGACTTTATGAAATGTGGAACGTCTTCCTTCTTTCAATAAATCTGATGTTCAGTGATCAATACCTGTATCTGAAACAAAATCTCTGAACCCTTTTTTATTAGCACTGCAGTTGCTAATAGCTTTTTACTGTAAGTCTTCAGCTTCCCATATTATACAATAAGGTTAGCTGATAAAACCTTGCTGAAAGCATTTTAGGATTCATACCCTTCTGCACATAACAAGTATTTCTATCTCTTTGCAACACAAATCTGATAGAATCTGAATCTTTGACTTACTTCTCCAATGTTAAAAATCTTCACAAACAAAGGATAGACAACTGAATCATAAATACTCAAGATCTATTCAAGATCAATGATCTCTCCTGTGTACAATCTGCTCTTATCAAACCTTCAAGACTGAATGTTTGATTTGTTTACCTGAATGTCTCCAAGTGTCCATGCTTCTTACAAAGCTGTAAAAACTTTTCTTCAAACAAATCCTTCAAGGAATCTGCAATTCCTACTTGAAACATAAGTGGACAAACTTCTCACCTTGAGAACTCCAAAAGCTGCAAGTTGATACTTCATAACTTTCATATTTTACCCGGGTGAAATGTGATAGTACCTGCTTGATTTTCTTTTGGCTAACTCCACTTTTCAATCAAGTGATAGGATATGATGGAACACCTTTTGGAATACAAACATGTATCCAAAAATCAAGACAATCACTGAAAGTAGATTCTTCAACTGATTGGTACATCAACAAGATTCTGAATTTTCTGAAGTTTCTGAAAATACTGAATATGAGGTAACCTTTTCCAAACATAAAACCTCAACCCAAGTCTTCAACATCTGCTACAAAAAACTCTTTTACCTCAAGAGTTAGATAAAGAAGAAATATACTTCTCTACAACTTGTCATATACCAAGTAGCTCTGTATTGACACTCCAAGAATTCTTTGAGGGAACATATAAGCTGCCTGCTTGAAAGCTTCATAACTCATATACATATGAGTCAAAACATATATCTGCTGCTTTTCTTTCTCTCAATGCAATTCTTTGTCAAATCTACTAAATCATGACCAAGTGTAATGCAAAACAAGAAACTGCTTCTTCTTTAAACAAGATGTTCTCGTAGACTTGTCTTTGGGTGTAGAGGATAAAATAGGAAAAGTATATGGAAAATATATGAGAAAAGGAAGCCTTACTTTTCTTTTGGAAATGATGGTCTTTCTTTTTCTGCATCTTTCTTCCACCTGATGATGTTAACATCTTCAAACTTCTCTTCCATACCTTTTGTTCTCTTCATCTTGAAGTAGCAAACACTCTTGACTTCTTCAACTGAATTTTTCTCTTTCTCTAATGCTAAGAGTAAGAGATAAAACAAACATGGTGTATAAATGGAAGTTGAATATAGAAACATGTTTTATCATCTCCTCATATCTCTGAATCAAAATTTTGCTTCAAATGTCTGAAACGACTAAATTCACCAATCGTTGTTTGAATGATGAATTGCCCTTCTAGAGTTACCTTCTCTAGATACATTTGTACCTTGATATCCAACCAACTTACAACAGAAAATTGGCAGAAAACAAAACTCATCTCATCTCTGCGCTTGTCTTCTTAGATGAACTTTCTTGCCATGAAAGAGATCTTTCAAAAACTCTCTAGAAAAACCTCTAGATACCTTTTTCGATGTAGCCTTTAACTTTGAAATGATGAAAGCGTATAAAAGCAATCCTTGAAATCTTCAAATCTCTTCATAACTGCTCTTCTAAGACATGACCTGCAAATGATAATCTGATAGTTAAACTGATACCTGCGATTTGATGTTGATCTGATTCCTTCATCTTCTCTAAACCATTGTTCTTCCTTGAATTTGAAGTAGTCTTCTCTTCATCAAGTCTGGGTCTTCAAACAATACTTTTGTAAAGTATTTGCATACTCTTCCAAAAATATTCGGCTGCTAAAGATCATCAACTTCATACTCCACACTGATGAATACACATGTAACTGAATTGTCTAATTCTCAAATCTCTACTCATCTAGATTAAGTGTGTATGTCAAATATTAGAAGATGCTTTCAAATCATATGTTGTAAATCTGGAAGACTGGGAACCTGGGCTTATGAATGAGCCTTAATGCATTGATGCCAAAGATCTAAAGTTCTGTAACCAAAACCTTAGTGCTCTGATACCAAATGTTGGAAGTGAGGTAGGCCCTTAGGCTCATGTCACAGGTCCATGGTTCCATAGGTCCATTCATGTACAACATTAATTCTAGCAATCTTCCATATTGACAAAACATGAACATAACACAACTTAATCATACAGATGATGAGATAAAGATAGAGAAAGAATAGATGTCATGTGTAAGGTGTTACGTAAGCCATCGCTTACTCATAGTATCATATATACCAATGTTCAATGTACAATGTGGGAGCAAAATTCTCAACCATTCTATGTGATGAGAAATAGATGAATGAGTGAATGTACAATGCAACAAACATATTCAGATGTGTGGGCAGTAATCTGAATATACATGAGATGTGTGACCTAATAGGTTATAGAAGAGTGAATATGAGTGACTGAAAGAGGAAGGATCAATGTGAACGGAAATCCTCAAACTCATGTGAACACATCTTCTCAAACACCTCATAAAAATATGCATAAAGCATATAAGTACTGATTCTCTTGTACCTATGCCGAATAGGACTCCTTCTGATATGAACGCCACAGCCTCCATAAACTTCAAGTAGTACCTGTGTGCATAAAGAGAATATGTACCTGAATACTTAACATAAGATGTGAATCTTATGTTAAACTCCATCCAATGTCTTTGAAGTAGCCCGACATCTTTTTGTAGAAGACAATCTTCAACCTAATATCTTCCTGTAGAAGATAATCTTCAAAATCATGTAGATGGTCCCATCCAATGTCTTTGAAGTAGCTAGACATCTTCTTGTAGAAGATAATCTTCAACCTAACATCTTCTTGTAGAAGATGATCTTCAAATACATCATGTAGATGGGCGATCCTCACCATCAAGCTGCTAATGACCAAGTCTTCTTGCCATGAACAAGAGATAACCTCCTCTCCATGAGGTAGAGTGTGAGCACACCCTTCATCTTCTCCAAGAAGAATCACCAAGAAGAACTCCATAGCTGCTCCTCAACATGCTTCAAGTTAGCACCATGGCTGCCCCAAGTGCTAGAAGAAACACCACCTCTACTGAGGTCCAAGCTTCAAAAAGCTTGTGGTGATCCTAGGTGAAGGATGAATAGAAGAGACCCAAGGTGCTTCTTATATAGTAGATTGTCCCTCTTGAAAAGCTGATAATAAAGCAATTGCTCAATAAAGCATAAGCGATCGTTATTTGTGTAATGAAAACGCAAAAACTGTCCGAGGAAAAACGGCGTCGCTCATCCGTCATCCGATGTGCATCGATCGCTAAAAGCACGATTAAAAAATATGTTCAAAAAGTATAGCGCAGCTGCTGCCGTCCGTGGGTATTGAACCCTGGTGGGGGCCTTGAGAGTATCATGTTTTAACCATGATGGCAGGCGCCTTCCTTGTGCAAGGGAGTTGAACAGAAGCTTTACACATTCTGGGAACAAAGGATAAATTTGACCAATCCTTGACCAATCGGACATTGTTTCCCAACAAAGTATTTGCATATCCATATAAAGGTCCATTGTTGTGTTGAATGACTCCCACTTATCATCAGCTTTGATGCCATTGATGATCTGCCTTACTATGTGTTCTTCTTCTACCTCCTCTCCAATGGTTGGAAGTTGGTCAGCCACATCCTTCATCTGGTTACATAATCAGCCACACTTTGTTTTGGTTGTATCTTTAGGGTTGTAAACTCCATCCATAGCAGCAATGCAGAAAGCGTTTGGACATTTCCAAAAGGTGTCGATACTATTGGTATCATGATGCACAAAAGCATTCCTTTCCTCTGCAAAGAGTCTCATTATCATTGACTTCTTGCTATGGGGAAGTTGAAGACCATGGATCCATCCAAGGTGGGCATAACGGTTAACCAAGTAGCTTAGGCCATCCGTGGTGATAGCAAAGAGAAGAGTAGCTAGGGGGATTTAGAGACACATCTCAACTATTTCAAGGATTGGAGAATGAAGTCTAACTCAAGGCAATCCTAAGCTTCTTCAAAATCAATCTTGCGGAAGATGATATTTTGAGAAGAATCCATACTAAATTCAAGGCCTTCCCATACATCTATAATAGCCTTGAGGATGGATCTACCTTTAGTGAATTGTTTTTTTATCCTTATTGATCAATGAGTTAAGATGTAAGGCAATACAACTAGCAAGGACCTTCACAAAGCTTTTTTTAGGCAGTTTGGACCATAATGATAGGTTGTTAATTTTTTATTTTGTTTTCTTGTCTTTTTTGTGAATGAGCTTGATCACACCTTCATTGCGAAAATTTGGGAGAGCAACAAAATATATAAGGGCTTCAAGGCAAGCCATACATAAAGGATTCACAAAAGTATTGAGATATCAAGATCAGCTTGTGATGATCCAGGATGACACACATCACTTTTTCATTTCTCTTACATGTATAGTGGTCATGCCAGTATATGTCAGGGATAGCTTTACTAGATTTATCTACCGAGAGTGATGGCACATTTGTTTCTTGCCATCTCACTCATTTGCAAACATTAGGAATTTCCTTATGTCCTGTTCTTGATAAATTGCACTTTTTGTATTGTTGTTTTAGGTCATTCTTGTACATTCCTTTTATGCAATAGAAGAAGAAGAAGAAGAAGATCATTCTTCCTTGCCTCAATCTGTCTGTGTGCTTCTCTTTCATTGTGAGAGTGTGTGTGTGAGATCTCTTCCTTATCTCCTTCCTCATGACATGGTATCCAAGCTAGTGTGCAATAGAGAGCTCATGGAGAAGGCTGACAATGAAGAGTACATGAGAAGGTGTGGAGAAAGCGAGATTCCCAAAAGACCTCCAATTGCTAGAAAAATTGGCATGAAGGTAGAAGGTGTGAAAATATTTTCATGAGTTATCGCTTTAGGGTCACTCATTTTTGTCAGATCAGAGTTTCGAAGGCATCTCGACCTCCATTCTGAGCCCGCATGATGGGGCCCATAGAGAAACCAAGTCAATTTGCAAAATTGTAACTTGCCTCCTATTCAAAAACACTCATATATTCTAGATCCAGAATTCCAAGTGATTCTGTGCACTGTTGATACACAAAAACTATGTTTTTCTTATATCAAACTATCACGTCATAGTGCGATAGTGTTCAAGCAGAAGTACTGCTTGCAAGGTTTTGGAGTGTTGTGAATTGTTGTAGAAAAGACAAACACAAATGGAATGAGTCAGCTTATGAGCGATAAGCTAGACAAGACCCACTTCCATGCTTGGAGATTCAGAATGACAAATTTAGTGATGGGAAAAGGCTATTGGAAGATGTACGAAGGAGAGAACGAAAATGCTCCACAGTTACCAGAGAGGAATCAGGTTGCGGGCCTGTTAAGAGCATATGAGGAATGGAATCAAGGAGCACGAAAGGTAATGTATTGGCTATTTGTTGGCATACACAATAGCATGATTCGACACAAACAGGATGGCAAGAAAAATACAAAGGCATGGAAATTACAACTCAAGAATGTGCTACATGCTTTTGAGAAAAAGGGCATGTCGATAAGTGACTACACCCTAAAAATCAAAAGCATATGTGAGTCACTTGCATCTATTGGTGTGAATGTAGATGATGATGAGAAGGTGTCGTCATGGTTTAGGAACTGCATATAAGCGGTTTAGAACATCTATTCAAAGAAAATAAAATATTCTAAATTTCACTAATCTGGTGTCCATGTTGATTATTGAAGAAAATAATCTTCATGAGGACTCAAACTCCCAAGGAAAACCTAGTTTTGAGTAGGTATTCTACTCTTTTAGAGGAAGGGGGAGAGGTAGAGGCTTCAAAAGTGGAAGAGGGAATAGTAACCAAGCCCAAGGTCAACATCAGAATCATGCAGGAGGTAGAGGAAATTTTCGAGGCAGGGGGAGCCAAAATGGCCATAGAAATTTCCAAAGAAATGATTTGGGTAATGACAAAAAAGGTTGTTGGAATTGTGGTAGACTTGGACACTTTGAACATGATTGCAGGTTGAAGAATGAAAATAAAAAAAGGTAGCAAAAACACTTTACATCCACAAGTGCAGATGATTTTGAGAAGTTGTTCATGGTTCAACATCACATGATGAATATGATGCTTGCTGATGTTTTGAAATCAAATGAAAATGTCTCGTATGTTGATTCAGGTGCTTCAAATCACATGACGAGTCATGCAATATGGTTTAATAGTTTGTAGAAATTGCTAGTTCCTGGATATGTTGAAACAGGTGATGGCACATCACACCCTTTTGAGCATATAGGAAACATAGCACTGTCTATGGAGGATGGAAAGGTAAAAAATCTTGATGATGTGCTACATGTTGCAAATGTAACAAAGAATTTAGTTGATATTTGACAAATGGTTGACCAAGGATTACAAGTCAGGTTCAACGCTGATGGGTTATATGTAGAAGAGTATAAATAGGATGGACTTGATTGCCAAAGGAAAAACGTGGGTAGGATGTTCACCTCAAATGTGAAAATTCCTTAAATGAATGCAGCCATGTGTGCGAAAGGTGCATGAGTTATTGTTGATATAGAGATATGACATAAATGAATTGGACATGCAAACTTATAGAGGATGAAATTGATGCAGTCTAAGGAGATTGTCAATGGAGTACCAAATTTCAAAGTTGCACAAATGCAAAAGGTATGTACATCATGTCAGTTTGGTAGATAATCAAGAGCATCATTTTTGCATGACAAGCGTGTTAGTGAAAATGTACTAGAAATAGTACATACAGATGTTTGGGGTCCTGCAAAGACCACATCTATGGGCGCTTGCAGGTTTTATGTTATTTTCATTGATGACCATACCCAAAAAGTATGGGTATATTTCATGAAAGAGAAGAGTGAGGTGTTCACTCACTTCCAAAATTTTAAGGCTATGGTGGAAAAGCAGACAAAAAGTATATTAAGATATTAAGGTTTGATGGAGGAGGTGAATATATATCAAATGCATTCAACAACTTTCTTAAAAGTCATGGAATTTGATGTTAGTTTTCATGCAAGTACACACCACAAGAGACATTGTTGAACTTGAAAGCACATATATTGGAGAAATAGCAAGAGCTTTAATGGCTAAGAAGAATATGGCTCATTGTTATTGGGCAGAAGCTCTGCATATTAATGTATACATCATGAACTGAACTCTAACTGCTGTTCTACATCAAGTTATACCTTAAGAGACATTTAGAGGTGAAAAGCCAAACTTAACACATATAAAAGTATTTGGCTTTATTTCATATGTACATGTTCTAGATGAGTTGAGGATGAAGCTTGATCCAAAAGCAAAAAAAATGTATCTTCATTGGATACTCTGTTGAGCAGAAGGGGTATAAATGTTATAACCCACTCATGCGACAGGTAAAGGTAAGCAGAGATGTGGTGTGTGATGAAATTTCAAGATTCTATGTAGATGCCAAAGATGGACTTGATCTTGAACCAAATGATAAAGAAAATGCTAAAAAATCATGCGTAGAATCTCAAGTTTTGAGTGGACCAGATGTGTCACCAAGAACTAGTTCCAACTCAAGTCCATGAAGTGGAAGATTGCATGCAAATTTCAATCCACCAAATTTATCAACTACATCAAAGAGAGGTAAAGAAAAAATTTATGTAGGTAGTAAAACATCTACATGTTTTGAAGACATTGATGGAGACTCAAGTGGTTCAAAGAAGAGCCTTGATGAGGAACTTGGATTGCCCTCTATGAAGACTCCAAGAGTTAGAAAGGCACATGCAGATGATACAAGAAGAAGTGACCTAGGACCAAGAAGATCTAGTGAGGATGCCAAACTCTATGCAATGATTTACATATGACATTTATATGGCTCATCATTTGCCTTCATGACCAAGGTAATACAGGATGCTGAAACTTCATATTTTGAAGATGCAATTGGAAATGTAGATTCGGAAAAACCTATGGATGAGGAGATGGCTACCCTTCATGGAATCGATACATGGAAGCTCGTTCCATTGCCAGAAGGAAAGAAATCCATAGGTGAGAAGTGGGTTTACAAGGTAAAGCACAATGTTGATGGTAGCCTAAGTAGGTACAAAGCAAGATTTGTAGCAAAAGGATATGCATAAACATATGGCATTGATTATGAGGAAATGTTCAGCCCTATAGCCAAAAGGTCTACTATTAAAACACTTGTTACATTAGCTACAATAAAGGGATGGACTTTGCATCACATGGATGTAAAGAATGCTTTCCTACATGATGAGTTACAAGAAGAAGTATACATGGACTAACTACAAGGATATGAAGATTTAAAGCACCCAGAATATGTTTTCAGGTTGCAAAAGGCTTTATATGGGCTTAAACAAGCCCATTGTGCTTGGCATGCAAGGATTGCGGACTACTTAACCACCATTGGGTTTTCTATGTGTGATGCAGATCATTCACTATATGCAAGGAAGGGTGATGATGGCATTACAACTATGGCAATTTATGTTGATGACTTGATTGTAGGAGGCAACCATGAAGCAAGCATTAAAGAGGTAAAGCAACTCCTTATATAGGAATTTGACATGAAAGGTCTTGGTGTGCTGCACTATTTCTTGGGCATTGAGTTTATACATACAGAAACCTATATATGGATGTCACAAAGGCAATATGCCTTGAGTATGTAGCAAAAGTATGGGATGGATAATTGTATGCCAATTTCTATGCCATTAGATCAGAATTTGAGGTTGGATACTACATCAGGTGAAGCATTGGAAAATGCTACTATGTACAAGAAAATTGTCGGAAGTTTGTTATATCCCACAATCACAAGGCTTGTTCTAAGCTACAATGTAGGACTTGAAAGTCAATTTATGCATGTTCCTAGGAATCCATATGTAGATGTTGTAAGGTGTACTCTACGTTATGTGAGTGCTACTTTGGATTATGCATTGTTTTATGAAGTTGCTATAGATTTGCAAGCTCATGGATACACTGATGTAGATTGGGCTGATAGCATTCCAGATAGAAGATCTA
This sequence comes from Ceratopteris richardii, assembly GCA_020310875.1. NCBI lineage: Eukaryota > Viridiplantae > Streptophyta > Polypodiopsida > Polypodiales > Pteridaceae > Ceratopteris > Ceratopteris richardii. The sequence continues at coordinate 98,992,102 of CM035407.1, forward strand.
CTAGTGCCTTTCTATTCTCACTTGGGAGTGCAGCTATTACATGGAGCAATAAGAAGCAACCCATTATGGCTTTGTCGAGTACAAAGGCCGAGTATAGAGCTGCTACAATGGTAGCATGTGAGGCATCATAGCTAGAGATGCTACTTGCAGATTTAGGTATGAAAGTGCAAAATCCTATCACGATCTATTGTGATAATCTTAGCAGCATACAGTTGGCTTAGATTCATGCTTTTCATGCTAGAACAAAGCATATCTAGCTATAGTATAACTTCATCATAGATAAGGTATTAGTAGGTGATATTCATCTTGTTTGTGTGAGAATGGATGAGCACGTTGCTAATATTTTTGCTAAAGCACTTGGAGCAAAAAAATTGAAGGAGTTTTGAAAGATGATTGGATTACAGGACATGACATTGAGCTTGAGGGGGAGTGTTGAGATATCACGCTCAACATGTGATGATCTAGGATGACACGTATCACTTTTTTATTTCTCTAAACTGTATAGTGGTCAGGCCGGTATATGTTAGGGATACTTCATTGAGCTTTACTAGATTTATCTACTCAGAGTAATGGCACATTTCTTTCTTTTTAGCTCACTCATTTGCAAACATTAGGATTTTCCACATGTACTAATCTTTATATATTTCACTTGTTCTATTGTTGTTTTATGTCATTCTTGTACATTCTTTTTATGTAATAGAAGAAGAAGAAGATGATGACTCTTCCTTGCCTCAACCTATGTGTTTGCATTTCTCTTTGATTCTGAGAGTGTGTCTGAGGTCTCTTCCTTATCTTCTTCCTTGTGACAAAAAGAACTCTTGATTTTCTTGATCAACTTATCGATGAGGGTGCCAAGAGTTAGGCTTTTATCATTGAGTATAGAATCAATGGCCTCATCAATCTCACTGTCATTGATTGGGGCAATAAGATGATGCACCAAATTTTGAGGATTTTTTTTTTTGGTTCGGACTCCCCGTATGGAAGCCATGTAATCACTACATAACATAGCGTTTGTCAAGTCTAGCTTTCTGCAAATGAGTACCTGACTCGAGGTTTGATGAAGAGAATCCATGTGCATCTTTGAAATTGAGGAGGTCATGATAGAGCATCACATGGTCCCACACATCTTTCTCAAAACCATCAATAATTTACCCTTTATTTTCCCATCTATCACATTCAACCCCAACCATATTAAAGTCCTCACAAAGGATTCCCTCAAAGGGAATGAATTCCAAAGCATTTCAAGTAATCAATTTTCCATTTCTAGATTAAGTGCATACACGGATGCAATGGTGAAGAAGAGAGGTCCCCCAAAACAAGATGCAATCCACCCATGTTTGGGATCCACTAAGGTCTCCACCAAAAGTTTCTTCCAAAGAATCTTTATGCCTAAAGCCATATACCCAATCCCCCAGGTGTTGGGTGGTGAGCCCCAAGTGAGACATTAAAATGCTTTTAAGTCTCTCTTGAAGTTCAACATTGTCTAGTCTGTGTTAGCATCGTTCCCATTGAAAACACTACCAACCTTGAGGGGTTTGATAGTACTCAAATGTCAAGTGTAACAATAATCATTTTTGAAGGTTGAGCTCTTTGTTATTCAAGGATTTCTCCCTCTTTTTCTTACTTTTATCCTCACCTTTTTGTCTTGAACTTGAGAATTCTTGGTCAACTAGCCATTCTTTGGGGGCGCTCGTCCAAGGGAGCCAAACTAGGTGTTTACCTCTTTAAGAAACCACCACTACAAAAGAACCCACTTCTTAATAGGAAACATAGATCCAATAGTCAAAATTCAAGTGTCGAGGTTATTGTTTTTGCAATGTTCATCATGATTGCCTTCTTGAATGCTTTGTTTCCGTGAAAATAAATCCTCTATGGTTTTCACATCTAAAAATTGTTGGTTTGTTTCACTTCGATAGTCCAAAATATTGATTGCCTTCTCCAAAATATAGAAGATATTTGTCTAAAGGATCGAGCGAGAGGGAGTTGTCCTTGAACGATATTGTGGGCTTCTTATCCTTCTACCCCTAACTTCCATGAAGGCACCATCATTCTAACGCTCGACTCATCTTTTTTTAACTTTCTCACACCCTTTAGAGGCACACACATCCGACCTAAGGGTCATTGCATCTTTGTTAACCATAACCTACATGATTCTTTGATCTTCTTTTTCCCTAAAAGTTCTCGTCTTTATGGTTAGTCTTTGATTCTATGGCTTGAGGCCTGTAGTGAAAGCATGCATTGGGCAAAACTTTATATATGAATTCTTGTTGGAGAGGTTTTTCTTTGTCGATGTCTATGCTAAATTTTAGAATGTAGATCCAAGTTAAGATCCATTTCAATGCAGATTTGAGAGTGCCATCTGACGTTGAATGAGTACGATGCACCTTCATGTATGATACCAATGACGTCTTCACTTGAAATTAATAGTCAGTCAATAAGCATAACGATCTCCCTAATAAATCCATAAAAAAGTAGAAAAAGTTAGAGAATTCAAAGAAAACCGAAGGAGAAAAAAACCCACTCCCAAAACTCACCACTAAAATTCTCCACTATTTACTAGCACTTCCACCCTCGTTATCACAATTCTCTTATTTCTCCACTTTTTAAGGAAGCCAAAGGAGCCCCATGAACAAAACTAAGTGAACGTAACATGATAGAATGCGAGCGGACTAAAAGAATTCTACACGCAATCATGATATCCTCCCAAACGACTCTCAATCGTGATGACAAGCTGCAAACTAGACGGGTTGAGATAGAGGAAGGATTGACCCGTGACAAGAGAGTCTGCGACCCATGGCCACGGAATTGGTACGAATAGGATGGTGTGGAATAGGTATGACACTGAGAAAAGAGGGCGGTAGAATGGGTATGATAGCCCATCTTGGCGTGAGGAGATTGTGACCTTAAGAGAGATCGAGGCTACGGACGTTGGGGGTGGTATAGAGGGAAAGCCTCAGAAGCCAATCACGGTAATGCACGAGAACTAGATCTTCTGGCTTGAATGACACTAATGTTGACAACACTAGAGTTATGCACGCTCGCATGTGACATCATATTGCACATTCTTTTTTAGGAAAACTTTTGAGTTCAATGCCATTCTTTTATTACTTTAGATATGATCCATCATTTTTGTAAAAAGGGTCATTCAAAGTTGACCATTCTTTTTTGGTGCTTTAAATAAGCATCCATTATTTTTGTAAAAATGTTGTTGAATAACATTTTAGTTATAGTACATTTCTTTAGTACTTTAATTAACCTCCACTACTTTTTTTTAAAACATTAAACCTCCACTACTTTTTTTTAAAACATTCACTAGTACAACTCATTTCCAAAACTCTATATAAAGAGCTGAGAATGCATTCTTGTAGAGTAGTTGATTGTGATTATACAATCATTTTTTATATAGAGATTTTCTCTCCTTCTTATCTAGTTTTGTTCATCTAGTCTACTCTGTCATCTTTGCAATTTATAATATTTTTTTGCATCCCTGCATATTCTATTATGTGTTACTTCTTATATTTCCAATATTCAATGTTGTTATCAGAGTCAGTTGATGCATCAATGTTGCTATACATGAGCTATATGCATAAGATGTAGCACGAATAGGGTGATTCTTTGCAAGTACCTTCTTTTAGGATGGTCGACATAAATAATCAAATAGAAACATTGAGCAAAACCAATTATCAACAGAAACTTTCTTTGGACGGGGGATCATAACAGAAGGGGGGTGCCTAAAATAAAATGGGCCATCTGCACCAGCCCTAGAGATAGCGGGGGGCTTGGCATCCTGGACATCGGGTGCATGGCTAACAAACTGGCAGCCAAATGGATGATTAAAGCTTGGTGCAATAGGGAGGCCTCGTGGGCCAAGCTGATCTTCAGAAACAAAAATGAGTTGGCCCTCACGGGGTACCCGAACTGGAAGAACCTTGACATCATGACCCTGCTATTCTCCCCGATTCCTGTCTTCCCGAAAGGCTCCACTCTCGTTTGCTCTCTTTGGAAGGGCTGGAATAAAGTCAAAAGCTTCACAAGAATCAGTGAGGACTGGAAGTGGGCGGCCGGAATCAGACAAAACGACTCTATCTGGTTTCCGATACATGGCATCCGGAGTGTGGAGTCGTGGAACATTCCAAACGCCAAGAAGTTATGGAACAAAGGATTCAAAAAATGGAAACACCTCTGGAAACAGGACACCAACAGTTGGATCAACTACGAAGATATCGACCCTCGCATAAACATCTCCTACGAAGAATGGAACACCTTGCAAAGCAGATGCCTCGCTTGGGATCGTCACAAAACTCGCCTCCTCATGGGACACGATGCTCCGAACGCGCGTGGTCTCAAATGGCACAATGGGAATAGCCTACTCAAAATCCCGAACATCAAAGAAACGACTGACCTCCAGATCAGCCTCAACAAGAAATGGTGCCTGTCCTGGACGCGGCTTCGGTGGGACATGAAATTCATGGGTATCTGGCACTCACTTATAGAGATCAAGAAGTCGGTTCTCTTATGGCAAATTCTTCATCGAGGAATTTGGACTAACCATAAGGCAAGCAAAATTTGCGGGATCCCTCCGTGGTGCAAACGCTGCCACCATGCAATCGAAGATGTCCCACACATCTTCTTTACTTGCCCCAACTCCTACAGAATCTGGCAGTTGGTTGGACTGAAAATCAGAGTTCAGAAACAGCTCAGCTGGAAACAAGTCCTCTTGGGTGAAGCGATTGGATGCTCTGCGGCTCTCTGGAACGCGATCAGAGGGGAAGTCCTGTGGAAAATTTGGCGGGAGCGATGTGCTCTCAACTTCGGCGACCCCCCCAGGGAGTGGTCGATTGAAAAATCTCTACTCCTCCTTGGCAAAAGGATTGTCAACAGTAAGAAATCCCCCCCCTTCAGGCACCATCAAGTCCTCCTTTTGATCAACAACAAGCTCAAACCCAAGTGGGTCCCGCATGAGGGCGACGAGAGGATGATCAACCTTCTTTGTAATGCAACCTAGGAATCAACCAAGCTTCCCCTGCTTTGTGGGATTTGGGGGGTCCCGTGGGCACTAGTCCCCTCCTATTGTACCCTTGTTTCTTAATTTAATTCAAGTCCGGGAGAGTAGGCTATTGCCGAACTTCCTTTATATAAAAAAAACCAATTATCAAGCCACGCGCTTTTGCATGTCTGCATATCTTATGGGTAGGAATTTGCATGGATTAATTAGTGGGACAGAACCTCAACTTGACTTGCCTGAACAAAATCAGATGTGGAATGAGCTTGAAAAAATGTTAATCTTTGTATTATCACAAAATATTGAATCAAATATGATAGGGGCACATACATCTTGAGAACAATTAAGGATATTTGGGAAGCATGATAAGAAATATTTGCAACAACAAAAAGGCACGTCATATTCAACTCAAGAATGAGTTAAATAATTTGCAAAAAGATGTAAAAAATTTAATAAATGATTATGTTTTGAAAATTAAGCAGATTGTGGATGCACTTGGTTCAATTTCATGCATACTTATAGATGATGATTTAGTTGTGTTCGTTTTGAAAGATTTTAAAAGAGGAAGGAAAGTGGAAAGCCCTTACAACTTTTGTTTTTGTGAGAGAGGAATTGCGTGATTTAGATGAGTTGGTTTTACTCATGATAATTAATGAAATTAATATTAATGGTGGACAATATATACAGAGAGGTAGTGTAGGTCATGCAATTTATGAAAGAAATCAATGTGGTTAGAGAGGTTTTATAAGAGGAACTTTAAGAGGTCGTAGAGATGGAAATGAGACAAACAACAATTATGATGCAGGTAGCTCATATATGAAAATGCATGATAGGGGGAGATATTCCTACCATGGTAGAGGACATAGTACATATCAAGGTGATCCAAGTAGTACATGTTATAATTGTGGTAAAGTTGGTCATATGTCTCATGATTTTTGGCATAATCAAAGGTGAGATGGATATGCAAGGCCAAATCATACACATGGTAATTTTGTTTAGGAACAAAATCATGAAAATGTACTAATGATGACTATGAATACACATGCAACTTATAGCAATGATATATGATATGTTGAGAATGGATTTAGTAATCACATGAGCAATAATGTTGATTGGTTTGTTAATTTTCATGCACCTTTCTTTGATGATAAGATTGAAATAGGTGATAGTTCAATGCACAAAATAGTGGAAGTTGGAGATATGTATTTTCAGGATCATAAAGGCAATAAAATTTTAAAAGATGTTCTTCATGTACCTTCTATAAGTATAAAATGTATTTTAATTGTTCAAATGGTGGAGCATGGCTATCAAGTATGATTCAAAAAATCTAGGTGTTGTATTGAAAATCTGAAATAAAATTATGAAGTCTTGGCAAAACATCAACGACAAGGAATAATTTTTACGTTAGATGTATCTCCTAATCTTGATTTTATTATTCATTTGGTAATAATAAGATTTCTCAATATGACTTATGGCATATGGGAATAGGACATGTAAACATTTGTAAGTTGAAGTACATGCCTGAAAGAAAGATTTTTGTTGGTTTACATGATATTTGAAAATAGAATATGATACATTTGTGTGATGCTTTTCAATTTGGTAAGCAAGCAAGGCATCCTTTTTCTAGTGAAAAATTGAAAAGCCGAGATTTATTAAAGTTGGTACATACTGATGTTTGGGGTCCTACAAAAGATCCATCACTTGCAGATAGTAAGTATTGTGTTATTTTTGTGGATTATTTTAGCTGAATGAATTTTGTGTATTTTCTTAAGCATAAGAGTGATGTGTTTGATTGCTTTTTAATTTCAAAGCAATGGTAGAAAAAGAAACAGGAAAAGTACTTAAAAGGTTAAGATCTCATGGTGATAGTGAATATTTTTCAAGAATGCTTAATGATTTTCTTTGGAATGAAGGTGTAAAAAGAGAAGTCACTTGCAGATATACTCCTCAGAAGAATGGAGTGGTTGAAAGAAGGAATAGTATTATTGTAGAAATAACAAGAGCAATGCTAAATGAAAAGCATATGTCGTTGAAGTTTTAGGCTAGACAGTAAATACACTACTATATTTGATGAATTGTATGTCAACATCTACAACATAAAATGTAGCTGATATAATATAAAGCCTATTATTGGTCACTTGCATGTCTTTGTTTTGCTATGGTTTCATATGCATTTAGAGCTAAATTAGAGCCAAAAGTAGAGAAATGTATTTTCATAGGTTATGCAAATAATCAGAAAGGATATAAGTGTTATAATCCAGTAGGTAAGGAAATGATTGTTATTCATGATGTACGTTTTGATGCGTTGTTGTCTTGGTATATAGATCCTATTCTACAGGTTCAAGAAGAAATGCAAGAAGAAAATGAGGATGGTTTACATGATACTATGGGAGTAATCTTAGAAGATGAGAATGGTCATAATGAAGAAAAATTATCACCTACATCAAAAGAGAAAAGAAAAGGTAAAGCAAAGCTTGTTAAGATAATTGATGATGTAGAAGTTGATGAGTGTTCTAAATCTAATTTGATAAAACATCAATAAGAACTTAGGAGAAGTTCAAGACAAAGGAAGCCCACACAAAGATATATTGAGTCTTACTGTGTTTCACATTCAACTTTCATGTTAAAATTTATTGAAGAACATGAACCTACATGTTTTGAAGATGGAAATTGTAATGCTAACTTGTCCAAGGTGATGCAAGAAGAGATTATTGCACTATATGAGCATAAGACATGGTAGCTTGTACCACGAGATAATAAGATGAAGGTAATTGAAAATAAGTGGGTATTTCATATTAAAAGAAATATTGATGGTTTTATTTCTAACTACAAGCCAAGATGAGTTGCAAAAGGCTTTACACAAACATATGGAATTGATTATGAAGAGACATTTAGCCCAATTGCAAAAATGTCAACTATACGTACAATTTTAAGTATTGCAATGAGTAAATGTTGGAATATATTTCGGCTTGATTTTAAAAATGCATTTTTGAATGATCAATCACAAGAACATGATTATATGGAGAAACGAGAAGGATTTACAAATGAAAAGTATCTAGATTTTGTTTGCAAGCTAATAAAAGAATTATATGGTTTAAAACAAGGACCTAAGACTTGGAATCATTGATTGGTAAGTTATTTAACTCAAGGATACAAACCAAGTGTTGCAGATCCTTCTTGATATGTGAATTTTATAAGAATCAATGAGTTTATGTTTGCATTTACATTGATGATCTTATCATAACAGGAAGTGCTATTGATGAGATTGATGAAATTTAGAGGAAACTTGGTATAAAATTTAAGATTCTAGATCTTGGGATTTTACATTACGCACTGGGGATTGAAGTTATTTATGATAAGCATGGTATATGATTGAGTCAGAAGAAGTACACATGTGATTTACTTCAATAGTTTGGTTTGTTAGAATGTAAGGAAGTTTCAAATCCTTTGAAGCCTAATGAAAAATTTAGTATACGTAATGGTGTTCATATTGAAAATGTAGAAATGTATAGATCATTAATTGGATGATTGTTGTATGCTATAAGTGCATGATCAGATATTGGTTTTGCAGCTGGAGTACTTTCACAATTCATGCACAAGCCTATAGATGTACATTGGAATGCAACTAAGCATGTGCTACGCTATTTGAAAGGAACTTTGAACAATGGTGTATTTTACTCACATGGTACTAATCTTGATGTTAAAGCTTTTAGTGATGCAGACTGGGTAGGAAATAAAGATGATGGATGTTGCATGAGTGGCTACATATTAATGATAGGAAATTCGCTTGTATCTTGGAGTTTGAAGAAACAAACAATAGTGGTTCTTTCATCTACAAAAGCAGAGTATCATGGCTTGTAGAATTGACATGTGAAATTAATGTGGTTCAAAAAGCTATTTGAAGGTTTACATCCTCTTCATATAACTCTACAAATTTATGGTGACAATATGAGTAGTATACATTTGGGAACTAATCTACTTTTCCATGCGTGAACCAAGCATATTGAAGTTCACAGCCATTATGTTCATGAGAAGGTATCTCCAAAGAGTCCAATATTTCCTTTATATCTTCAAAAATCAACATGGAGATATGATTAGAAAAGCTCTTGATGGAACAAAGATACAAGGATTCAAAAAATTGGTTGGATTGCTAGGGGTATTCAAGCAAAGCTTGAGGGGGAGAATGTTTCACATCCTTTCTTAGGATAACTTTTGAATTTAATACCATTCTTTTAGCACTTTAGATAGCATCCATCATTTTTGTAAGAAGGGTTATTCAAAGTTGACCATTCCTTTTAGTGATTTAAAGTTAGCATCCATTACTTTTGTGAAAATGTTGTTGAACAAATTTTTACTTATAGTCGATTCATTTGATGCTTTAATTAATCTCCACTATTTTTTTTTGTGAAAAACTTCAGTGGTACATATTCATTTCTAAAACTCTATATAAAGAACTTAGGAATGCATTTTGCTAGCATACTTGATACTCAATGATTGTGATTATACAACCATTTTTTGTACAGAGAATTTCTCTTCTTCTTATCTAGTTTTGTTCATCTACTCTGCTCTATCATCTCCACAGTCTATACTATTTTTTTTGCTTTTGTGCATATTTATTCTATGCGACTTCTTATAGTTCCAATATTCAACACATCACACAGCCATAACAAAAGCCATAGCCGTCTAGCTATGGGATCTTTCAGTCCATAATTAGGCGTCATGTTGGAGATCTGCAATATGAGCAACAGTGGGATCTTTGCAAATTAAACTATGTGCTTGTAAACGTCTCTCCCCGTGCTCAAAACGTTGGATTATTTTTTAATATAAAGGAAGTTCATCATTAGCCTACTCTCCCGGACTTGAATTAAATAAAGAAAAGTACAAGAGAAAAGGACTAGTGCCCACGGGACCCGCCAAATCTAGTTTGATTCATTGCAGAGTTATAACCAATCCAATGTTTTGACCCATGCTGAACCAACATTTTCAATAGCGTCAGTCAATACATAATGCAAAGACATGACTCCGTTAGCAATACAAGACAAGAATGCACATAGGTGCATAACCAATCCAATGTTTTGACCCGTGTTGAACCAACATTTTCAATAGCGTGAGTCAGTACATAATGCAAAGACATGACTCCGTTAGCAATACAAGGCAAGAATGCACATAGGTGCATAACCAATCCAATGTTTTGACCCATGTTGAACCAACATTTTCAATAGCGTGAGTCAGTACATAATGCAAAGACATGACTCCGTTAGCAATACGAGACAAGAATGCACATAGGTGCTAATGCAGTTTTTTGGTTTTGGGAATACTTTGCGCGACATTAGGATATTCTATCCTCCAATCTACTTGAAGTAATGAATTCCATAGAGCACATATGTAAAACTTAAAAATTACAAGGATATAAGTAACTTAAATTTTACAAAGATCTATTTTTGGGATGAATTTGATCTTTCAGGTAGGAATGATAACAAAGTAAGTAAGTTCTAGCTAGACACTCCTGAAAAATATTCACATATGAACATTTGTGCATTTGCAAAATATGAATGAAAAGAAGAAGTGTTCAAAGACTTTAAGATAGACATAGATAGAAATGGATGGCAAAAGCATGGACTTACGAGGTAGAATCTTCTAGAAATAGAGTGCACATACGCTAGAGGACCGCACATACATATGGAAGTCAACGTATAAATCCTTGATGTTGAATTGGAAACTGAAATACATTTCCTTCTTTTGATCACCCGAAGAGGAAGTCCATTTTTCTTTCAAACAGGAAGTTCACCCGGAGCCTACTCTCCCTTGGTATAGTTAATTGAAAGAATAGCTATACAAGCAAATGGTATAATTAATTGAAAGAATAACTATACAAGCAAAGGGGCTGAACACCCATGTGACCTCTAAATCCTAGAAAGCACGAGTTAAGATGGCCACAAGGCATTACAAAGGTGATGGTCCCAAAGTGATAAAGAAACTACGTATAAAAGCTGGTCAAAGTTCATATACTAAAGGGAGTTATAGTGAGTTACAAAGAAGGTTAATTACCCTTTTGTACTCCTCATGGGGGGAACATTTTCTTTGGATCTTGTTGTACTAAACAATAATCACCCTACGGTGTCTGAAAAGAGGGGACTTCTTTTCTATTCTGAAGGAGGGGATGTCATCTGGTCAAGAACATAAAATCCTATCTGATACTCAGCTACCTCAAACACCATCTCCTCTTAAGTGAGACTTGAAGATCGAGGTTTTTCTTAAGAGCCATCTCAGCTCTTCAATGTGGGGGGGGAGGGGAGGGGAGGGGGGTTCCTGATCGAGAAGGAAGAGAGTCTTCATGTTTTTTTTATATAAAGGAAGTTTGGCAATAGCCTACTCTCCCGGACTTGAATTAAATTAAGAAACAAGGGTACAAAAGAAGGGGACTAGTGCCCACGGGACCCCCCAAATCCCACAAAGCAGGGGAGGCTTGGTTGATTCCTAGGTTGCATTACAAAGAAGGTTGATCACCCTCTCGTCGCCCTCATGCGGGACCCACTTGGGTTTGAGCTTGTTGTTGATCAAAAGGAGGACTTGATGGTGCCTGAAGGGGGGGGATTTCTTACTGTTAACAATCCTCTTGCCAAGGAGGAAAAGAGATTTCTCAATCGTCCACTCCTTGGGAGGGTCGCCGAAGTTGAGAGCACACCGCTCCCGCCAAATTTTCCACAGGACTTCCCCTCTGATTGCGTTCCAGAGAGCCGCAGAGCATCCAATCGCTTCTCCCAAAAGGACTTGTTTCCAGCTAAGCTGTTTCTGAACTCTGATTTTCAGTCCAACCGTCTGCCAGATTCTGTAGGAGTTGGGGCAAGTAAGGAAGATGTGTGGGACATCTTCGATTGCACGGTGGCAGCGTTTGCACCACGGAGGGATCCCACAAATTTTGCTAGCCTTTTGGTTAGTCCAAATTCCCCGATGAAGAATTTGCCATAAGAGGACAGACTTCTTAATCTCTATAAGTGGGTGCCAGATACCCATGAATTTCATGTCCCACCGAAGCCGCGTCCAAGACAGGCACCACTTCTTGTTGAGGCTGATCTGGAGGTCAGTCGTTTCTTTGATGTTCGGGATTTTGAGTAGGCTATTTCCATTGTGCCATTTGAGACCACGCGCGTTCGGACCATCATGTCCCATGAGAAGGTGAGTTTTGTGGCGCTCCCAAGCGAGGCATCTGCTTTGCAAGGTGTTCCATTCTTCGTAGGAGATGTTTATGCGAGGGTCGATATCCTCGAAGTTGATCCAACTGTTGGTGTCATGTTTCCAGAGGTGTTTCCATTTTTTGAATCCTTTGTTCCATAACTTCTTGGCATTTTGAATGTTCCACGACTCCACACTCCGGATGCCATGTATCGGAAACCAGATAGAGTCGTTTTGTCTGATTCCGGCCGCCCACTTCCAGTCTTCACTAATTCTTGTGAAGCTTTTGACTTTATTCCAGCCCTTCCAAAGAGAGCATACGAGACTGGAGCCTTTCGGGAAGACAGGTATCGGGGAGAATAGCAGGGTCATGATGTCAAGGTTCTTCCAGTTCGGGGACCCCGTGAGGGCCAACTCATTTTTGTTTCTGAAGATCAGCTTGGCCCATGAGGCCTCCCTATTGCACCAAGCTTTAATCATCCATTTGGCTGCTAGTTTGTTAGCCATACACCCAATGTCCAGGATGCCAAGCCCCCCGCTATCTCTAGGGCTGGTGCAGATGGCCCATTTGATTTTAGGCACCCCCCTTCTGTTATGATCACCCGTCCAAAGAAAGTTTCTGCAAATGCTATTCAGTTTGGACAGGCCTTGTTCATTCGGTCTCCAGCAAGAAAGGAAATAGATGGTAGACGAGAGGAGGAACGTGTTGATAACCATCGCCCGTTCAGCGAGATTGATTTGCATGCCTCTCCAGTAGTTGAGCTTGTTTTCAAGTTTGGCCAGCACCCAGTTCCATCGCTGCTCCATAGAGACGCCAAATCCCAAGGGGATTCCAAGAAGCCGAAAGATTTGGCCCTGCGGAATGATTTGACAGCCATGAACAATGAGAAGGCCAGGTTGGTGTCCCACGATGGCCCTAAAGGCGGTCTTATTGTGGTTGATCTTGGATCCAGAGGCCTCACAAAAGGTATCAAGGCACCTCCAGAAAGTCTCCAGGCTGGTATTATCATTGTGAACGAACGCATTCATGTCGTCGGCAAACAGTCTCATGATGATTTGATTGTGGTCGTGAGGTAGTTGGAGGCCTTTGATATTGCCAGCCTCCACATGATGAGCCACAAGTCTGCTCAGCCCCTCAGTGGCGATGGCAAAGAGAAGGGGGGCAAGAGGGCACCCTTGTCTAATAGATCTTTTAAGATGGATCGCCTTCGACAGTTTGCCGTTAACGTTAATTTGGGTCGTTGCGTTGCCGAGAAGGGTCGCGATCATCTTGGTGAATTTCTGACTACATCCGAGGTCTTGGAGCGACTGCAGAATATAGTCCCATTCTAGCCTATCGTAGGCTTTGTCAAAGTCGATCTTGAGGAAGACCACATCTTGATTAGACTCATTTGCAAATTGAATACCTTCCCAAATATCCATAATGGTTTCCAGGATGGACCTGCCTTTGATGAAACCTTTTTGGTCCTCGCTAAGCCAAGATCTCAGGTGGCACGCAAGTCTGTTGGCAATGACTTTGGCGACAATCTTGTACCCTGTTTGGAGCATCGTAATTGGCCGCCAGTTCTCGATTCTGTTTTTTTTCCCCCTTCTTGTGAATCAGCTTGATAATTCCATTATTTATACAAGAAGGAAGAGCACCAAATTTTAGCGCTTCTTGCCAAACCATCCGAAGAGGGGTGGCGACCACCAGCTTGAAGGATTTAAAGAACTCGTTAGTGAGTCCGTCGGGCCCCGGGCTTTTGCCGAGAGGGAGGGCATCAATGACCTCAATGATTTCTGATTCAAAGATCGGGGCATGGAGCAGGGAGTGGAGGTTGGGTGGTATTCTCCGGGGGGAAACCCTAGAAATGGCAGCCATGCAATCCCTTCTATGGTGGGAGAGGGGGTTCGAGGTTCCCAGGAGGCTCGTGAAGTGCCCTTCGATGATGCCAAAATTATCTTCTTCCGAGTTGCATACATTGCCATGTGGGTCTAGCAGTAGGGGGATCGTTTCTCTGTTGTGTTTCCTTTTAAGGATACTGCACATCTCTTTGGTGGGTTTGTCGGCTTTTCCAGCCCACCACTCCTTGAAGAATATTTGCAAGTTTTTCCTCTGTATTTCTTCCTCGTATCTCAACGCTACTCTGATTCTTCGGAGACCTTTCTGGGCTTGGTGTTTTCCTTTGTTCACTTCCTCCTCGAGTCGCCAGAGTCTGTGGTAAAGCGCTTCCCTACGAGCCCGCCGCACAGTCTCGAGCATCTTCTTAGTTCTGATCATGATCTTGCGAGACTTGTCGACCGCACTTCTCCAGCACTTGGCTGGGGCCAAGCCAGAGGCGAACGCCACCTTCCACACATCGGCAATCTCTTGATGGACTGAGGGGAGAGAGAAGGTGGAAGCGTTGGCATGGAACCACGGAGCCTTGTGGGTCCTGTTGGAGGGTTGAAAAGTGATAACGATCGGGTAGTGATCGGAGATGGTGAGGTCAGTACGTTGCGTGATTGAAGGGTGGCCCCACTGATGAGTAAGGCTCTGAGAGATGTAGCATCTATCAAGTCTAGCTTTCCTCAGATCCTCGCCCGCCTGGAGATTCGACCAGGAAAAGCCATTCGAGTCTTTGAATTCGACCAGATCCAGGTGGAGTTTGGTCATGTCCCACGTTTCTTTCTCCCGACTGTCAATGACCCTGCCCTTGCCCATCCATCTGTCCATAGGGTCCTCCACCATGTTGAAGTCTCCACATATAATCACGTTGTGAGGAAGCGAGTCAAGAGAAGTCCAAGTGTTCAGCCTCTCCAAATCCCCGTTAGGGGCGTATAAAGAAACCATAGTAACACAGAGGGGAGCACCAAAAGATACCGCAATCCAGCGGTGATTTACATCTTCAATGGAGTTCTCGAGCTTTTCAAGCCAGGGTTGTTTAACACCGATGGCCGTTCCACCGGACCCCCGCTGGTGCTTTGTTGGGATCCACACATGGGCCGAGGAAACCTGTCTGAGCCGTTTCAGAAGGTCTTCTCCATCGATTTTAATCTCTTGAATGCATATAATGTCTGGTTTTAAGCTGGTGTCACGGAGCCATTGACCAATGATGGCCGCTCTTGAGGGGTCGGTTAGCCCCCTAGCATTAAGCAAGATGACAATCATTTTTGTATTGATCCCTCTTTGCGGGAGGGAGCCTTGTCCTTTCTTCTCTTGGCTTCATCTTTCTTTTTTGCTGGGATCTGTTCCCGACTTAGAAATCGGTTCTTGTAGGGGCTTTTCCAGGGTAGCTCCATAGGCTGTTTTCCTTTGCGGGAAACACCTTGCTGGGGAGAGTAGGGCCCCGTGCTCGGCACCGTTTCCGGGATCGTCGATCCAATGATGGAACTTTCACTATCCATGTTGTCTTCATTACTAGTGGTGAATCCATCTTCATTGACTCTGTTTCTTTAAATGCACCAGTCTGGATAGTCTACTCTCTTTACCTATTAAATGTCCTCAAATCTACTCCATTTTAATCTGTGAGGATTCCAGAGGTACTTCCACATACGAAACCCTTTGTTCCATAATTTTTCCGATCTGTGGATGTTTCATGAATCAACTTCCATGTTTTCCAATCTTCACTGATCTTCAAATAAGGTTTAATCTTGTTGGAACCCTCCCAGAAAGAGAAAATTCTGGACCTTGACTTTTGGCGATACGAAGTGAAAAGAAACTAAATATGACACGTGTAGAACTAGAATCTATTTTTTACAAGTCTGCTAAAAAACTCCCCTATAATTGTAGAGAATGGCTGCTAACGAATCGCTAATTTCGGCTGATTCATTTTCAATTATTTATAAATCTAAAATGTTGGGTTAGTTGGGAATATTGTAGCAAACGTTTGGTCTTAATTTCTTTTTTTTTTAATTTTGCATTCTGATAATGCTCCAAGTTTCTAGGATTTAAACATGATTCCCAAAAATAAAAAATTCTTTCATTCGCAATGGAGTCGAGTTTAATTTATAACTTCATACTGTGGCTAATTGGAATTCGCAATGGTTTTTTCAACATGACCGCAAAGTTTATAAGTTCTTATTAGCTTATTAGTTTCCGCAAAAAAGGTATGAAAAATCTTTCCTTTTTCATTTTAACGACTCTTGCTAGAGGGCTAACCGATCCCTCAAGAGCGACTATCATTGGTCAATGGATTCGCGACATTAACTTAAACCCTGACGTTATATGTATTCAAGAGATTAAAATTGACGGAGAAGACAGGTCTCCTCGGCCCATGTGTGGATCCCAACGAAGCACCAGCGGGGATCTGGAGGAACGGCTATCGGTGTTAAGCAACTCTGGTTTGAAAAGCTTGAGTGCTCCATTGAAGATGTAAGCCACCGTTGGATTGCTGTTTCTTTTGGTGCTCCTCTTAGTGTTACAATGGTTTCTTTGTACGCTCCTAACCACGGGAGGTGGAGAGACTGAACACTTGGGCGTCCTTAGACTCGCTTCCCCACAACGTGCTTATTTGTGGTGACTTCAACATGGTGGAAGACCCTATGGACAGATGGATGGGCAAGGGCAGGGTCATCGACAGTCGGGAGAAAGAAACGTGGGACATGACCAAACTCCACCTGGATTTGGTTGAAGTCAAAGACTCGAATGGCTTTTCTTGGTCGAATCTCCAAGCGGGCGAGGACCTGAGGAAAGCCAGACTCGATAGATGCTACATCTCCCAGATTTTTACTCATCTGTGGGGCCACCCTACCATCACGCAACGCACTGACCTCACTATCTCTGACCACTACCCGATCGTTATCACTTTTCAACCTTCCAACAAGATCCGCAAGGCTCCGTGGTTCCATGCAAACGCGGCCACCTTCTCTCTCCCCTCCGTCCATCAAGAGATTGCCGATGTGTGGAAGGTGGCTTTCGCCTCTGGCTTGGCCCCAGCCAAGTGCTGGAGAAGTGCGGTCGACAAGTCTCGTAAGATCATGATCAGAACTAAGAAAATGCTCGAGGCCGTGCGGCGGGCTCGTAGGGAAGCTCTCTACCACAGACTGTGGCGGCTCGAGGAGGAAGTGAACAAAGGAAAACACCAAGCCCAGAAAGGTCTCCGGAAAATCAGAGCAGTACTGAGATACGAGGAAGAAATACAAAGGAAAAACTTGCAAATCTTCTTCAGGGAGTGGTGGGCTGGCAAGGCTGACAAACCCACCAAAGAGATGTGCCGTATCCTTAAAAGGAAACACAACAGAGATTCGATCCCCCTACTGCTTGATCCACATGGTAATGTATGCAATTCGGAAGATGATAATTTTGGCATCATCGAAGGGCACTTCACGAGACTCCTGGGAACCTCGAACCCCCTCTCCCACCATAGAAGGGACTGTATGGCTGCCATATCTAGGGTTTCCCCCCGGAGAATTCCACCCAACCTCCACTCCCTGCTTCACGCCTCTATCTCTGAATCAGAAATCATTGAGGTCATTGATGCCCTCCCTCTCGATAAAAGCCCGGGACCCGACGGACTCACTAACGAGTTCTTTAAATCCTTCAAGCTGGTTGTTGCCACCCCTCTTCGGATGGTCTGGCAAGAAGCGCTAAAGTTTGGTGCTCTTCCGTCTTGTCTAAATAATGGTATTATCAAGCTGATTCACAAGAAGGGGGAAAAGAACAGAATCGAGAACTGGCGACCGATTACGATGCTCCAAACAGGATACAAGATCATCGCCAAAGCCATCGCCAACAGACTCTCGTGCCACCTGAGATCTTGGCTTAGTGAAGACCAAAAAGGCTTCATCAAAGGCAGGTCTATCCTGGAAACCATTATGGATATTTGGGAAGGTATTCAATTTGCAAATGAGTCTAAGCAAGATGTGGTTTTCCTCAAGATCGACTTTGACAAAGCCTACGACAGGCTAGAATGGGACTATATTTTGCAGTCGCTTCAAGATCTCGGATGTAGTCAGAAATTCACCAAGATGATTGCGACCCTTCTCGGAAACGCAACGACCCAAATTAACGTTAACGGAAACCTTTCGAAAGCAATCCACCTGAAAAGATCTATTAGACAAGGGTGCCCTCTGGCCCCCCTTCTCTTTGCCATCGCCACTGAGGGGCTTAGCAGACTGGTGGCTCATCATGTGGAGGCTGGCAATATTAAAGGCCTCCGGTTGCCTCGCGATCACAGCCAAATCATTATGAGACTTTTTGCTGATGATATGAACGCGTTCGTGCACAATGATAATACCAGCCTGGAGACTTTCTGGAGGTGTCTTGCCACCTTTTGTGATGCCTCTGGATCCAAAATCAACCACTCTAAGACCGCCTTCAGGGCTATTGTGGGGCACCATCCTGGCCTTCTTATTGATCATGGCTTCCAAATCATCCCGCAGGGCCAAATCTTCCGACTTCTGGGAATCCCTTTGGGGTTTGGCGTCTCTATGGAACAGCGATGGAACTGGGTGCTGGCCAAACTCGAAAAAAAGCTTAACTACTGGAGAGGTATGCAAATCAACCTCGTCGGACGTGCGATGGTTATCAACACATTCCTCCTCTCTTCTACCATCTTTTTCCTTTCCTGCTGGAGACCGAATGAGCAGGGCCTGTCCAAACTGAATAGTATTTGTAGAAACTTTCTTTGGACGGGAGATCACAACAGAAGGGGGGTGCCTAAAATCAAATGGACTATCTGCACTAGCCCTAGAGATTGTGGGGGGCTTGGTATCCTCGACATTGGGTGTATGGCTAACAAGATGGCAGCCAAATGGATGATTAAGGCTTGGAGCAATAGGGAGGCCTCGTGGGCCAAGCTGATTTTCAGAAACAAGAATGAGATGGCACTCATGGGGTTCCCGAACTGGAAGAATCTTGACATCATGACCCTACTTTTCTCCCCGATCCCGGTCTTCCCGAAAGGCTCCAATCTCGTGTGCTCCCTTTGGAAGGGCTGGAATAAAGTCAAAAGCTTCACAAGAGTCAGTGAGGACTGGAAGTGGGCGGCCGGAATCAGACAAAACAACTCTATCTGGTTTCCGATACATGGCATCCGGAGCGTGGAATCGTGGAACATTCAAAATGCCAAGAAGCTATGGAACAAAGGATTCAAAAAATGGAAACACCTCTGGAAACAGAACACCAACAGCTGGATCAACTACGAGGATATTGACCCTCACACAAACATCTCCTACGAAGAATGGAACACTTTACAAAGCAGATGCCTCGCTTGGGATCGACGCAAGACTCGCCTTCTCATGGGACATGATACTCCGAACTCCCTTGGTCTCAAATGGCACAATGGAAATAGCCTACCCAAAATCCCGAACATCAAAGAGGCGGCTGACATCCAGATCAGCCTCAACAAGAAGTGGTGCCTGTCTTGGACGCGGCTTCGGTGGGACATGAAATTCATGGGTATCTGGCACCCCCTTATTGAGATTAAGAAGTCTGTCCTATTATGGCAAATTCTCCACCGTGGAATTTGGACCAATCACAAGGCTAGAAAGATTTGTGGGACCCTGCCTTGGTGCAAACGCTGCCACCGTGCTATCGAAGATGTCCCACACATCTTCCTCACTTGCCCCAACTCCTTTAGAATCTGGCAGACGGTTAGAATGAAAATCAGAATTCAAAAACAGCTTAGTTGGAAACAAGTCCTTTTGGGAGAAGCGATCGGCTGCTCTGCGACTCTATGGAACGCCATCAGAGGGGAAGCCCTGTGGAAAATTTGGCGGGAGAGGTGTGCTATCAACTTCGGCGATCCCCCCAGGGAGTGGTCGATTGAGAAATCCCTTTTCCTCCTAGGTAAAAGGATTGTTAACAGTAGGAAGTCCCCCCCCTTCAGGCACCATCAAGTCCTCCTTCTGATCAACAACAAGCTCAAACCCAAGTGGGCCCCGCATGAGGGCGATGAGAGGGTGATTAACCTTCTCTGTAATGCAACCTAGGACTCAGTCATGCTTCCCCTGCTTTGTGGGATTTGGGGGGCCCGGTGGGCACTAGTCCCTTCTTTTGTACCTTTGTTTCTTAATTTAATTCAAGCCCGGGAGAGTAGGCCATTGCCGAACTTCCTTTACTTAAAAAAAAAAGAAATAAGCATTGATGACAATATTCGGAATGTTTTCAAGACCATACCCCTTCTTAATTTGCTCGCTTTAAAATTTTAATAAAGATTACATACCATAGAACGCAATTTCGTCCCTATTTAATCAATTCCTATTGGAATCTCAGAAATATCATCTTTAGTCCCCATCAAGATTCTGTTGCATATCAAAATAGCAGGTTAATTTGATTTATGAGAGTCAGAAATCTTTCCGGAATTCCTCAATTTACTTTATTTTTATATCCCACAAGTCAATAATGCCTTCTCCTTTCTATCATTCTCAAACAAACCTTTTTTTCTACAATTCATTTCTTGTCATTCAAATTAGTACATCGCTCACATCGTTTCTTGACTTAAACACTCGCATAAGCTTATGTTATAACTCAAAGTCAACTCTTATGTTTCTCGATGCTCAATCTATTTTTAGTAGTTTGAGTTAGTGGTATTTCCATACTCTTCCATTAGACCAAGTCTTCATACCTTTGTATTGAGTAGTGCAAGTCTTCATCTAGTTGTGTTCATTTTATTGGACAAATCTCGTGTATTGATTCTGTTTTGTTCTGGATTGACATGTTAGCATAGAACATCAGCTTTTGGAGCATTTCCTTTGCCTACGTTGTAATCATCTGTTTGAACTAAGGAGTGGTTTAGTCTTCCACTATTGTCATGTGTCATTAATCTTCTCCCTGAGTATTTACAATTATGTGCAATTATTATGATCTACCTGCTCATAGAAATCTTAAAGGGTATACTTCCCTAAGGAGAACCTCCCTTGTGTAGGCGAAATACTGGAAGTAAATATTGCATGATCTTACTAAAAGTAGATACCTGAGTACCTCGTCTACAATTTGGCACACCCGGTGGGACTCTTGCATTTTTGTAAGAGGCCCTGAGCATAGTACATAGTCCTTTTTTCATTATTTGTGCCCTATTGCATCTTGCAAGTAGGTACATGACCCATAAGCGAGCAGATAAGGAGCCTCTTCATCTATGGCCGAGCCTTAAAAAATCAGCTTTCTCTTCGAAAAGTGAACCAACATCCCCTCTACCTCCTTTGAATTTATGCACTGATTTGGGTGCGACTCCATTGTCAAAAGAGAAGCATAGGAGAACATTAGACTTCTCCTCAAATACGTGAGAGGAAACACCAGTGCCAATGGAGGATGTCTCTCACTTACTCTCCATACTCAATATCAAGTTCCCTACCTTTAAGGGACAAGCTTATCAGGATGCTGATGATCATGTGACGAGATTCATCTCCTTATGCCGTGGACGAGGTGTGCATAATAGAGAGGATGCAATGTTGGTACTCTTCCCATCCACATTGGAAGGCCTTGCTAACAAATGGTACAATCAATATGTAGATGGCCATTTTGCTACATGGGAGGCTCTGAAGAGGGCGTTCTTATAGACAGTTGGACCAAGTGACTCCTTGGAAAGAGCTCTAGATCAGCTAGAGAACCTAAGGCTAAGATCAAGTGAATCCTTTCATGAACTTCACACTAGGACAAAAGCACTTGTTGCATGTTTGCCACATGCTCCAGGTGACTTTTTAGTTAAAAAATGGATAGAAGAAGCTCTGCCCAGGTCATCTGAGTAGAAGCTACGTGAGTCTCTTAGATTGGATGCAACCCTTAATGATTTTGTTGCAGCGGCATCACACATTGAAGAAGTTAGGGAACATTTTGAAGGGGATACACAACCAACTTGTGCAAAAGAACTAGATCCTATTGGGCAACTGAGGAAAGAACATGAGGCGTTGAGAATGCAGCAAAACCACCAAGAAGAGAAGGTCTTCCCACTGCCATCGTGTCGCACTGATGATGAAGTAGCCCAACTTCGTCGTGAATTAGAAGATTTGTGGACCACTGAGGATATAAGAAGGCAAAATTGGTGTACAATATGTAACATTAGTGGACATTCCAATGCTAATTGTCCGAATAGGGTAAGTTGTCAATTTTGTGGAAAGGATGTCCATGAAGCTAGAGACTGTTATTACCTCAAGGGTACACAACAACGAGGTATTCTCAAGCTCTTGATTCATATTATGCTAGTACTTCAAATTTACCTAATAGAGAGGAGAATCATCCTACAAAGCCTAGAGATAATAGGCGAATGATGTGTTATGGTTGTGGTGAGTATGGCCATATGCAAAATAGGTGTCTCGTTCCAGAAGATGCACCTCCTTGTCAGCATTGTCTTGAGGCTAAGGATCACTATACCAAAGACTGCCCAAGAAGCCGCCCTGCTCCAATTCACATGATTGCACTCTCCCCACAAGTAGAAGATATGACCACTCAGTCTTATGCTGTTTCATCTTCTTCAATGCCCATGATGACTAGAGTAGACAAGTGGAAGCAACCCATAGAGAGGAACAACAAGGACTCCAGGATAGAGAGGAGGAAAAGAAGGCTGGGTGGAAGGACCAAGAAAATATTGAAGGAGCTTATGAAAGGATTGCTACTTCACTAAAGGACCGACCAACAAGTCTGCAAGAAGATGTGAAGGGATGGATAGGTATGTGCTTGAAGATGAAGAGGTGTTGCAAATTGCTTGATCTACACCAGCCAATTGAACTCTAGGAGTATATGGTGAGCCCTTTTATCTTGCCAATGGATGTATTAGACACCCTATGTACCTTGAAAGATCACTCTCAAAAAGATAGATCAAAACAGATAAGTTGGAGTTAGCTTAGAGGTGAAAAACTTGCTATTTTGGTTCATACACCTGTCCACTGTTTTGCATAATTCTCTCAGCACATCAGCAGTTAGCTTAATTCCTCTTGGGGAAGTCTAGTTAACTTAAAGAGCTAACTTTCAAGAGTAATCTCATCAAAAATAATAAACCACACACTGAGAATGAGTTTTAACAAGTGATGACATCATCCCGATTTTCACGGGCTGCTACAGTTTGAGACCAGTAAGCCAAAAAATGAACATAACTCAAACTTTAGGAATTCAATGATTATGAGAATTTTTATGGTGCTACTAAAGAGTAATTGAAATCGAACAACCTTTAAATCATTGAATTTTGATAAGTACACAGTGAGAAACACCTCTGACAAGATGAGTGAAAAAGTCGGGTACCTGACAGAGAAGTGAAAATCAACAGACACGGTTGTCTTTAACTGAACATAACTGAAGATTGCAACATCCAAATGACATGAACATTTGTGAGCATATAGTAGACTTATAGAGCTAACTTTACCAAGTTCAATCACTGAAAATGATGGACCAAGCTCAGAGAAAACATCTCTGCAATCTGAGTGGGAAAACTAAGAGTAATGGCAGTGAGTAGTACACTTCACAAGAACATGGAAATATGAACCCAAATGATAATGAAAATGAAAGTATATTGCTTGTACAATACAATGGACCTATGGATACATATGTGTGCCTTGGAATCACACCTTGATATGGCATAAAGCTCAGCTCTTGGAGGTCTTCACATAGGTCTCTCTAACCACGACTAAAACTGCCATCTATTTATAGTTGAGTTTGTGAGGCTAACTTCCCTCAATCACTCTCCAATCAATCAATGGTTGATTTGATTCTCTACCTACCACAAATCACGAATTCGTGGCTCCTCTTTCCCTTTTTGATCAAGTGGACTCAACCACTTAAGATTCTTTCACTTTTACATTAAGTAAACTCTTCAAAAGTTACAAGAGGTAGTTCACAAGTGAACTTTACATAGTCTTCATTTTAAGGCTTCTTCTATCACTTTGTGGGACTCAAGCCAATACTTAGGCTTTTCATAGACTTGCTCCAACAGCTCCCCCTCAATCCAAGTATGCTTGAGGTCTTCAATCTTCCAAGATTACGTGCAAACCAATCATAGCCTTGAATTTGCAAAGCTTTGTACCATCCAATGCTTTGGTTAGAATATCTGCACATTGTTGATGAGTGGACACATGTGATATTTGAATCTCTTTGCTTAGAACCTTCTCTCGTACATAGTGATAATGAACTTCAATATGTTTAGTCCTTGCATGAAAAATAGGATCAGCAGCCAAATGAATAGAACTCATATTATCACCATAAATAGTTGGAGTTCCAAACTCCAATCCAAGATCTTGAAATAATGTCTTCATCCACATAGCTTCCTGAGTAGCTATGGCAAGACCTCTGTATTCAGCTTCAGTAGAAGAGAGAGCAACTGTGGGTTGCTTCTTGGATGACCATGAAATAAGCTTTGAACCTGCAAAGGTAAGATAACCTGAAGTGCTCCTTCTATCTTCCTAGGAGCCAGCCCAATCTGCATCACAAAATAGCTTCAAACCTAAATCAGATACATAAGGATAATAAAGTCCTTCATTTATGGTTCCTTTGAGATACTTGAGAATCCTTTTGGCAACATCCATATGTGGTTTCCTTGGTGTGTGCATAAATTGACTTAGCACACTCACACTGTAACATATATCTACTCTTGTCAACGTGGCATAGTTGAGACTACCCACTAGACTTTGATACGATGTGATGTCCTCTATGAGTTCACCTTCATGTGAGCTCAATTTGTGATTGACCTCCATTGGAGTACCTGCAATCTTACAATCTTGCATCTTGAATTTTGCCAACATGTCCTTAATGTACTTTCTTTGAGTGAGAAACAAACCATGATCTTTGTAGACAACTTCCAAACCTAGGAAGTAGGTAAGTGAACCCAAATCACTTATCTTGAACTCTTCTCTCATCTGATCTTTGACCTTCTTCATACCATCTGCATCATTTCCTGTCAATATAATATCATCTACATATACACATAGGTAAATGACCTCAGAGTTACTCTTTTTGATAAAGAGTGAAGGATCTGCCTTGCTTTGTTGAAAGCCTTTGTCCTGCAAGAATGAAACAAGCCTGAAATTCCAAGCTCTTGGAGCTTGCTTGAGACCATAAAATGCTAAGTTTACACACATAACCAGGATAAACTTGATTCCCAAAACCAAGTGGTTGTGCCATATATACCTCTTCTGTAATCCAACCATTCAGGAATGCATTCTTTACATCTAGTTGAAGTATCTTCTAATTCTTGGAAGAGACAATACTAAGCAAAACCCTAATAGTAGGCATCTTTGCCACAAGAGAGAAAGTCTCCTCATAATCAGTTCCCTGAGTTTGTGCAAAGTCTTTTGCTACAAGCCTTGCCTTATACCTATTAATGGAACCATCATAATTCTTCTTGAGTTTATAGACCCATCTTGAGCCTATTACCTTCATGGATGAAGTCTTGGGCACCAAATCCCAAGTGTTGTTTTCCTCAAGTGCTTCAATCTCTTCCTTCATTGCATGCTTCCATTCTGATTTTGCTTTGGCCTCTTCAAAGGATGATGGCTCCTCTTGGTTTATGTCCTGTGCTATGTAGATAGAATGTTTAGTTACTAATGATGTGTCAAACCCATACCTTTCTGGTTTTTTCTTTTCCCTCATAGATCTTCTTAGGCCATGATGTGATGATTCTGCCTCATGTCCAAGTTCCTGCAATTTTGCTTTACCTTTAGACTTCCATGCTTTGATCTTTTCCATCTGAGATTCTTCATCATCCTCTGAGGTGTCTTGTTCTTCAACCTTTGGTTGTTCTCTACCAAGATTTGGAAAATCTTCTTCAAGATTGTATGGTAAATTCACCTTCTTGCATGAATCTTCATACCATGAATTGTTTTCATCAAAAACTACATCTCTGCTTACCAAGAATCCTTTGTTGGTAGGGTTGTATAACCTGTAGCCCTTTTGATTGTTGTCATATCCAATAAATACACACCCTTCTGCCTTTGGATCCATCTTGCCTCTAACCTGTGAAGGAACATGAGCAAAAGCAATACATCCAAAAATTTTACAATGATCTAAGCTTGGTCTTCTTCCATTCCAAGCCTCATATGGAGTCATCCCATCAAGGGATTTTGAAGGCAACCTGTTAATCAAGTAAAGTGGCTGTAGATACAGCCTCAGCCCATAAGTAATTGGGTAAATGCTTTTCATTTAACATAGACCTTGCAGCTTCAACAATTGTCCTATTCCTCCTTTCTACCACTCCATTTTGCTCAGGAGTGTACCTTGTAGTTACCTCTCTTTTGATTCCTCTTTCTTGAAGAAAAGAATCAAACTCATGGGAGAAGTATTCTCCCCCTCCATCTGACCTTAGCCTTTTTAGTGATTTACCTGTTTGATTCTCCACAAGAGCCAAATATCTTTTGAAACATGAAAAAACTTCATCTTTGTGTTTCATAAAGAATAGGATAGTGCATCTGCTGCAATCATCAATAAAGGAGACATAATACCTTGATCCAGATATTGAAGCTTCCTTGCTAGGTCCCCATACATCTCTATGAACCAACTCCAAGAGATCTCCATGCATATAACCTTTCTTCATGAATGGTAACCTGTGAGACTCTCCAAATTGACATGCAGTACACTTATAAATCATATGTTGTTTTGACAAATTAGGGAGTCCAAGTACACTTTGGTCCCTGCAAATCTGCTTTAATGACCTTTCACTAATCCTTTTGTGCCATACTTCCAATTCTGTGAGGGTCTGACTATCATAATTAAAGAGAGCAATGTTTGTAGTGTCCTGTAATTCAAATGTGAACAATCTACCTGTCTTTTCACCTTTTGCAATTTTTTTGAATCCTTGACTTGGATCTTCAACAAATGCTCCTGCCTTTGTGAACCTGACTTGCAACCCTTTCTCTACTATCTGCCCAACACTTATCAAATTCTTTGTAATGGTAGGGACATAGAGTACCTTACTGAGTAGGTTGATGTGTCCATCAGGTGCTTTGACATTGCCTATTTTCTCCACAGGATGTTTTGTATCATCTCCTGTTTGTACCTCATGTTTATTCCTTGGATCTTCTAAATCTGATAGGAGTGCCACATTTCCTGCCACATGTTTGAACAACCTGAATCTATGTAGAAAACATGTTCATCAGATTTACCTTGTGGCATAGCCATGTTCATGATCAATAATGAATCCTCTTTGTTTGAGTCTTCTGTGTAGTTATTGAAGTCTCTGCTTCCTTTGTAGCCTCCTTGATAGTTTGAATGATTGTAGTTGTTGTAATTGCCATGGTAGTTGTTGAACCTTCCTCTTGAGTAGCCATAACTTCCTCTATTGTATCCTCTGCCTCTTTGATTCCAGGAATTCCTAAAGCATATTTCAGTTGTATGATTAGTTAGTCCACAAATAGAACATGAGTTGGAGTCTTGGGATCTCCCCCTGCCTTGTCTACCTCCTCTTCCTCTACCTCTGCCATGTCTTCCTCTACCTGCATAGTTAGCTTGATATGTACCTGCTTCATCATCCACTTTCTTTGCCTTTCCTTTGTTATCTTTGGACTTGCTTTTATCAGTGTATAAAGCTGAAGATTGATTACCTTTAGAGCTTTCTCCATTTTTTATAAGCTTTGCCTCTTGAGTAAGTAGTTGTCCAATGAGTGTATTGAAATCAGGTACATGTATGTCCATGTACAAATCCATAGCTGTGGTGAATGCTTCCCACTTGTTATCTGCCTTCAAGCCATTGATGACCTGCCTTACAATTTGCTCTTCATGTATTACCTCTCCAATGCTTCCCAACTGATCTGCTATGTCCTTGAGCTTTGTGACAAAATCAGTCACATTTTGTTTGGGAGCCTTCTTGAGAGTTGTGAAATCCAGCCATAGTTGATGCTTCCTAGCTTTGGTACTTGAAGAAAAGAAAGCTTCAAGTGCATCCCACACTTCCTGAGATGTCTTACAACTTCTAATGTGAGGCAACAAAAAATATGAGATAGAGTTGAGGAGATAAGACCTTGCAAGTGCATCCTTGGACCACCATGTGCTCAATCTTTCTTGCTCTTCTTGTGTTGGTTGACTTTTGTTACTGAAACTTGGCATAACTTCATCTCTAGCCACATAACCATATAAACTTCTACCTTGGAGATAAGCTTCCATTCTTAATGACCAAGCTGAGTAGTTACCTCTATCCAATTTGTCAATTGATGAAGGAAATCCATCTGCCATGTTGTCCAACCTTGCTCTCATACCACTATGAAGAGATGGATAGGTATGTGCTTGAAGATGAAGAGGTGTTGCAAAATCCTTGATCTACACCAGCCAATTGAACTCCAAGAGTATATGGTGGGCCCTTTTAGCTTGCCAATGGATGTATTAGACACCCTATGTACCTTTGAAGATCACTCTTAAAAAGATAGATCAAAACATATAAGTTGGAGTTAGC